>OY740769.1:6374480-6661980 GCA_963513935.1 Aphrophora alni | reverse complement strand
TTACTTAACATTACTTCAAGATGGGAGCGTTTTAGCTTAGGCTTCCTGTGTGCTATATTCAACTTTATCTTTCCCAGTCTCTGGCTTTAGATCCTCCATCTCTCACAGTCACGAAAGGTGATATCCATCCCGTTTTTCACCACCATCAGGTCGAGGTGTCGTGAAGGTAGGCATTCAAGTAGTCATGTCTATGACAAGAAGATTTTGATATAAACATTCACCTCCCCAAGATTTCTGCTTAACCAGGTATTCATCATTTTAATAATTCTGGCTATCCACCTGCCCCAACTTTCACAATTACATCTTTCCTGCCATTTCTGAATGGTTCGAGATCTCTCTCTCTCTCTCTCTCTGTCTGTCTCTCTCTCTCTCTCTCTCTCTCTCTCTCTCTCTCTCTCTCTCTCTCTCTCTCTCTCTCTCTCTCTCTCTCTCTCTCTCTCTCTCTCTCTCTCTCATTCTCTCTCTCTCTCTCTCTCTCTCTCTCTCTCTCTCTCTCTCTCTCTCTCTCTCTCTCTCTCTCTCTCTCTCTCTCTCTCTCTCTCTCTCTCTCTCTCTCTCTCTCTCTCTCTCTCTCTTGACATTTACTTCATCTGCTTCCTCTCTCCTCGCAGATACATTTACGCTCCTGCGCAATTCTATTACTCCTGTAATCACAAAAACAGTTCCGACATCGTTCGGTGCGCTCTTGCCACCTGTAGAGTACCAGGGCGGTGGCGTGTCTCCTGGTGTCTGTTGAGGTCCTTACGCGCTCAATGCTGGGATAAACAAGTCCCTCGGGGTAAGCTAGGTTGTAATAGCAAGCGTACTGAGGTCTGTCTCTTATCATGGTTCTGGACAGCCTTTACTGATTGCTCTCCTAGGTCTGGAGCAAGTGCAGCTAGACTTAAAACTTCTTTTCTGAAATCATGACTGCTGCATTTTCTAATATAGCCTGTTCAGTGTGTAAAGAGCCT
The DNA here is from genome assembly GCA_963513935.1 of Aphrophora alni. Taxonomy (NCBI): domain Eukaryota; kingdom Metazoa; phylum Arthropoda; class Insecta; order Hemiptera; family Aphrophoridae; genus Aphrophora; species Aphrophora alni. Next base: position 6,661,027 of record OY740769.1, on the reverse strand, counting down.
TGTTAGATTATGTGAATGTATGTTCATATGGTATTGTTATGATATGATATACAAATTTTAAATGTTTAGATCTTTCTATAAAGCGCGTGGTACCCGTCACATCGTTCCATGTACAGCATATATTCGAATAATAAAATTTATGGAGAATTAGTTATGATTATAGATAAATTAAGTAATACCTCTTACTTTTTGTACGATAATAGAAAATGAAGTTTTCAAAAATTTGATATGGAGGCCTAAGGAATTTTACTACTTCATATAATCACTACTACTATGGTCTTCATATAGACCAAAACTTAAAAAAAAAATTTAACGTTGAAATCATAAATATGTTATCTGCAGCACTCCATTTCAAACCGAAACCAACTACTGTATTTTATCTTACCCCCTACAATCTACAAAGCTATTATGCTGGTATGATGAACCATTATCTATTTCCTTTATTTAAAATTCATAGGTCAATGTTCCTCCAACAAAATAAATGAACAAATATAATTAGAGTATTTTTAATGTAGTCAGAGACCCGTTATACTGAATGCAGATACAGTAATCCCGAGATACCTAGCTGGATCTACACATTTCAATGTAGTCTTGGGTTAGATACATTTCTTTCATATTTCCTATCAGCTCTCTCGTTCTGTTCCGACCTTGAAGCTAAACGAGTATTCGAGGCCTACACGTCTATGTTTTAATTATATTTTTAAAGGCGATAATGACCGATAGGTTTTTCGCATTTAAACAAAAACAAAATGGCTGTGCACTATGGCCTTCGTGTTACGGTACATTAATACCTTCTGGTAACCTTACTTTTAATTTAAGAAAAACTGCAATTTATAATTCGTAGAAAATAGAAAATACTTACGTCAATTCGCTGTTTTCCATGCTATTCATGTATAAATAACATGACAATTATTCTACTAAACAATAACTCGTACGTTTATAAACATATTCTCATCTATTGTAAAGATTTTATCTTTACAATTAAGGAAGTGGTTAGATTACAGTCGGCTGCATGGATTCATTTCGTCCTGATATTACACATTCTAAACATAAGATTAAAAATCTGTTTTCGACGTAAATTACTTTTTATTCTTCACGTTTTATCCCAAAATTACATTTCTCCTCTAAAGTTCTCCGGGTTAAGATAGTTGCAAGAAGACCATAACGAATGTACTTTTAAAGTATAGCAATTTTGAAATTATTAACCCAATTTCTAAAATACAGAGTCTTTCAAATGTAAGTAAAAATTAAATAGCTGTGGTTTCGTTATTTGTTGTCCAATTCCAGAGAAAAACTCTTTATTTTATGCAGATATAAATGGGATTTATTAAAACATCAGCTGTTTTTTTTCATTGTTATTTATTTGTGTTGTCATAGCAACGAGTTTTCTCATTGTTGACCAATTTCAAATAGGAATCTAGTAGGTGGTAAACTTGTAGTAGTTTACAAGTAATTTTCAAAATCATGAAAATCGACCCTTTAGAACTCCAGAAATAGTCTCAAAAAATTTAAAACTTGTGTATTAATAGGTTTTCCACAAATGATAATTTAAGTTAACAAATTCTGTTACATCAATTTATCTTTACATTTCCATATGAAAGTTAAGGGCTTTTCGATCGCTACCTTAGTATTAGTTTCGTTCGGGTGTATCTTTCATAATTGTTTTGAAATCTTTTACATTTTTAAGTTAAATTAGCTTTAGAAAAGAACTAATCTCTCTACCAACAAAGAGAGTGTGCATATTAATGTCTTGCACTTACTCTTAGGCCTTGATAAAAGCACGCAACATAATGTGGTGATTGTATGCAAATGTTGTTTTGCATATTAGCACTAACATCAACGTAACCCATTGTAACGGTCAGATCTGTTATGGAAACATTTACTCTCACGGAAATAGACCAAAACAAATTTGTTGTTCCTTTCCCAGTTTGTTCCTGAACTGTACTGATGAGTTCACTGTTCAATGAATCTTATCTTTGGGTGGATTCCTTGAGGGACATGAAACAATCTACGAGTTGTGGAAGGAAAATTAATCACTATGACATAGATTGTAGTTGTTTCTTTTTATAATTGAGAAGAGGCTCTGATAAAATAACCCTTAGATTAAACAAGACACAAAATGATGGACTCAATGTCAATCAGTAGAAGTCAACACTGGAATGACCCTATTAGAGAATCAAAGTGATGATCTTCATCTTTAAGTTCGGAAATATTCCAGATAAAGTAAAAAGGGGGGTTTCTTTACCTGACAGGCAGAACTTACTGCAGGAAATAAATCTGCTAACTGGACACTGCCTAAAGATAATACGGTTGGTAGAATGATACATCTTCTAAACTGTTTGCTCAGTGAAGACTTAACATAGAAGACATGACTTCTTTAAGGAGTAATGGAGGAAAGGTCTTCCAAGTTTTCAGGGACCTAGTAAAAATCCGGGATGACTCTAATCATACATTTGTGATTTTAGATTTTTGTAGTCTAGCTGGCTGCACGTTAACGAAGGGTTATTGTTATCCTTAGTAGACTTATTAGGACAAGCTAGTAAAGGAGACTTAGCAGCTGTTAACAAATACGAAGACCAGCACCCTCTCTTGGTTGAGATACTCCGAAGAGACCTCTTAGTCTCCAGTCTCTCACAATCCAGAAGAATGTATTTTAACAGTCTCGTTGAAGACAATCTCATAGGACGTCTCCCCCTATTACACCCTTTAAGCAGCTACTTTCTGGTGTGATTAAAACTTTTTTATCTTTCGTAAACCTCTTATTCTTCTTCTCTGGCTTTACAGCTCGCCCTCCTCTACAATCAGTTCTACAACTCGTCTCCTTTTATTTAGATCTTCATAACCCTGATGCTTGCTGCAACTTCATCCTGGCCTGAATTTCTTCTTGTATAGTGAATTACTCAGCATTCTTCTGAGCATCCAGTTCTCCGTTATACTGAATCACTTCACAAATGGAACCACTTCATGAGTGTGGTAATTCCACGGGTATTCGGGGATCACCGTATTAAGATCACGCTATAAGATATCCGATGCGTGCGCACATGTAGTCAAGACGAGACACAGTTGTTCAAAGTGCGCCGAGGTCAGCGGATGTTAGTTGCGCGTACTTACTAATTAACCTTTTGGTAATAAACCTAAACCTTTAATCGCGGGGTCTGATCGACCCCCGGGTGTTACGTAGTCATTAGTAGGTCATCCGACTAAAATTGAGAACGAATTATTATGACCTAAAGGGTTAACGTAATTCTCCCATCACGCCTGTCCCTAAACGTAAGTTCTAAACGATAAGTTAAGTAATTATAATAATTAATTAGTTAGTTTGGTAATTAAATTATATCTCATCATAAGCTGGCTGTGAACATAGTGATTAGTTGGGTTGAGACTAAGCGTTAATTAACACCCCAATATAATTACTGGGTAAGTCCTAGCACGTTTTTCCAAACACTCCTTCCGGAACCTTAAGCGGTCCGAACGTCTGGTCATATCCAATAACGAGGGCTGACGTTCGCCTCAGTCGATAGCCGAGATGTTCGCCGGATGAGTTTCAATTAATTCAACCAGCTATGGATTAACATAGAATCACCGGATAGGTTAGGGCAGAATTGAGGGAAGACAATGGTGAACACGGGGAAAATTTATGGTAATAGACAACAGTAGAGATGATGGTTGGTGTGAAACTACCCCGAAGCCAAACTAAGTAATTGGGTCTATATATTCTCATTCTGCAGTCATTAAACTCTCTCATGAATCTATATATCTTTCTTAGTATGCAACACTCAAATAGTCTGATACTTTCAGAGAATGTTTAGCTAACCTCAATTTATGTGTTACAGTGTAGAATGATCAACGATGATGACTGCTTCACTGCCCACGCATTCTCGACCGATGCTGAGGATTTAGGGCAGCCGGAAGAAATAAATCGTTAAAAACTGGAAATTTATGAAGCGACGGTGAGTTATTACTGTTGAATATAATCAAATTCTTGTAAATTAATGTTGATTGAAGCAAGATGGGGATTAACTAAAAATGAAGGAACAATTTAAAATGATTTTAAGTTTCGTAGAAATGTTAATCGAAAAAATTAAAGGCGGTTTTAATATTTTGTTTATTAAGTAAAATTTTTGAGGTAGTCGTATTTCAACATGATACGATTTAAAATAGAACGAGTGAAGCAAGTTTAGTCAGTTGGATTATTTTTTCTCAATCACATGTAGCCAAGACATTTTTGAGGTTATGATGACTAATATTTTCTTTTTACCTGATTTTGAAGCCGTGTCTCTAAAAGTCAGTGCAATATTTTTTCAACTGACGTTAAATTTTAGTCACAAATGTATGTTTTTAGATGCTGTTTGTAGCAACAACTATAAATCTCCATGATGTAATTAGGCGTCTATCTAGTTATTATTTACAAAACAGAAAATTTAAATTGTCAATATTACCAAATGATAGTTATATGTGATCAAGTGGGAATAGACTACTTTAAGATGATTTTCTGTCTATTTTACTAATTATAAAATGGAGTTTTATAATTTTCAGTTGTAGGCCTATACATTTACCTAAAATTAAAAGTAAGATTACCAGAAGTAACATCTTGTAAGCACTGTAAAATATTTTTTCTTTTTCTTTTTATAAAACGATGATGAGTGAGAGGTTTTTCATCTTTAAACAACAAAGAAGAAGAAATATTTTTTTCTGTGACAATACACAGTCTTAATATCAATCAACCCTTCAGGGGTTCACATAGTGAGCAAGGGTGTTATTATTTTTTTGAAGGCGATAATGATAGCGAAATTTTCGTACTTAAAACAACAATAATATATTATATTCTACAAACTTTCTAGTAGATATAAAATTTGATTACTTAAATAAACGTTTTTTAGTTGTGAAATACAGATAAATGGCTGTGCAATGTCATTGACTTCATTCGCTTAACCTTTACACAGACCTTTTTGTCGTAGTTAAAGGTTATGCACTTGTTCAAATATAGTTAGTTATTTGTTACCATAGGATAGAATATAGCTTAGTGTCACAAAGAAATATGACTTTCAGATTATCCAAACTGACAAACAACCAGACAAGGGTCTAATATTATAATTAGTTTAAGGATTTCATTATTCATTTTAATTAGAGTTTTAAAATGAGGTGGTTCCATTTAATTTTTCACATTAGGAGAGGTAAAATAATTTTACTGTTAGTAGGCTAGGTTATGTTAAATTAAAGGCCTATTTAAACAGAAATGAAAGGGTGTAATCCGTTTTGAGAGAATACACCATAACCTAACCTAATCCAACAACTAATCTAACCTAACAACTAACCTAACCTAACCTAACCTAACCAAACCTAACAACTAACCTAACCTAACAACTAACCTAACCTAACCTAACACTAACCTAACCTATACTATACTAACCTAACCTAACCTAACCTAAACTAACCTAACCTAATTCGTTTTGTTAGAAACACAGATTTTAATAAAATTTGGTACATAGGCGTATTTTAATCATACCTCAGGACGTTTTATTAATTTGTTTGTTATAATTAAAAATTTGGGGGTAGCTGCCATAAGAAAAATCACTTATATGCAGTTTCTTGCAAAATGTAATGTAACATGTTAGGTTAGGTTAGGTTTGGTTAGGTTAGGATAGGTTAGGTTAGATTAGTTCCTTAGAAGCTTTTCTTATATCAGCCCTATATATTTTACTTTTGTTTTCCATTCTAATTATTGGACTTCATCAAAATTGATGGTTCTCAGGTTGGGGCGCTACTTTCTTTTAATAAATGGAACCAAGGTAGTTTTTGTTGGATTTACACTCAACCCCACTGAGTTGCATATTTTTTTCGTAAGTGCGGTTCCACTTTATAGTAATTGACAAAGAGTGAATGTCTTCAGGAGTAAATCTTATTCATTAAAATCAAGCTTTTAAAACAATGCACAAGGTTGTTGTCTACAATGATTTCTGAACAGTAATTTATTTTTTACTTGAAATTTTGCAGACGGATTCGCGTAATAAATTTCACTAAAATTTGATCAAAATTGGTAGAGTTGATTTTGAAAAATTACATATTTTATAACAGCCGCTTAGCCTTTAAATTAAAATTTTAGAACAGATAGTTTTAGCGAATTTTTAGTTATCAAAAGAATGAAAATATCATCTCAGGATATGGGCAATAAACGCCTACGTACTAAATTTGCTTAAAATGCGCATTTTGAGGCTGTAGAGCGTTTTTGGTCACGACATCGATTTTTTGACCCAACTCATAACTTTCTCTCATACTACGTATTATCAATAATAATCCTATCATAATAATCTAACCTAACCTAACCTAACCTAAACTAACCTAACCTAACCTAACCTAACCTAACCATAACTTTCTCTCATACTACGTATTATCAATAATAATCCTATCATAATAATCTAACCTAACCTAACCTAACCTAACCTAACCTAACCTAAACTAAACTAACCTAACCTAACCTAACGTAACCTAATCTAACATAACGTAACCTAACCTAACCTAACGTAACCTAAACTAACCTAACGTAACCTAAACTAACTTAACCTAACCTAACGTACCCTAATCTAACCTAACAACTAACCTAACCTAATTCGTTTTGTGAGTAATTGTTTACTTCAGTGTCATACATATCTTTATTGGCAGTTATTACTGAAATAACCCACTATTGAGTTAAATGAACAGCTGTCAGCAATTTGTTTCTTTTTTTTTTATCACTGCCCAATTAATTAACGTGTGTTTGATATAAACTATTATAGGCGGGGGACACGAAATGTCGCGGAGTGATACAACAAATTAACCTTTTAATAAGTGATGTTGTCAATTAGTGTAACCAACAAATGTGGAACACTAACTGCAGTGCATAGGTCATACAGTGTTTCGTAGTTGGGCCTATTTAAGATTAATGTTAATTCAGTGTCATATGTACCAGAACAGTTGGTTGTACAAAAGATGCACTAACTTTCTCAAACACTCAACTAGAAAACTAATAGTAACCAAAAATAATAACATAATTTAACCTAACCTAACCTAACCTATTTAAGATTAATGTTAATTCAGTGACATATACGTTCAAAGTATCAGAACAGTTGGTTGTACAAAAATTGCACCAACTTTCTCAAACACTCAACTAGTAAACCAAATACTAACCAAAAATAATAACCTAACATAACCTACCCTAACCTAACCTAACCTATACACTACTTTTAGTAAGAAAAAAAATAATTAAAATTTTTTTCGACAACGTTTTGAGTTCACCACTTTTTATGAGTTTTTACAGATATAAATCGAAAATTTTCCTATTTTCGGTCATTTATAAAAACCTTTTTCTTCTTATGTAAGAAATTTGTGACCCCCCCCCCCAGTAGATTTTTCCTTAGACCAAAATAACGAAAATTTCAAATAAACAACTGAAAAATAATTCAATATCCGTTTGTCGGCCATTTTCTGTTTTGTAATAATTATATCTTTAAAAATTATTAAAATTTCGAATCGGAGTGTACACATTTATGCTGTTTTACCAGTATATCAAATATCTAAATTTTATTTTATAAATTGTCAAACTGGCGGCCATTTTGAAATTTTTAATATTGAATATCTCTGAATAGCTCAGAGACACTCTGTATTTAGTATAGAGAAAGTTATGTGATGGGTTAAAGGACTTATGTTATGTAGGTGTAATTTCTCAAAATCGCCTATAACGATTTTGTTCAAATTTTAGTGAGAAAAGAAAAATAATGACCCAAACAGTTGTGCAAAATCGAACTAATTGACAAAAAACAAAAAATCAAATTAAATAAGAAGAGTTTTATGGCACAAGAGAAGCTTGTTTAGGCTCTTATATAAAAAAAAAATTACAGACTACGTAAATCGTTCAAAGGTCTTGATATTTTATTTACAAGCCACATTTTTACCTTCAATTACCACCCTCGACCTCCCCCCCCCCCCCTATCCTAGTGAATAAACCTCCTTTCTTTCCAAGGCCAATTTCTGGCTCACCTCTTGAACACAACTCTTATCATTTCGTGTACATTTTCTTGTGAATAGGGCAAACAAAATTTGTCTGATTTCTATTAGCTAAGATTTAAAATAACAGATAAGAGGAGGTAGAAGTGAACAAACAGATTAGAGAGTCGCACAAGGAAAGGTAAATCTAGGGAGAGGCAGTCAACAATTTCGCAACGTAGAGGAAAGTTCCATAGCACTAAATACTATTTCGGTCTCATAAACTTCCGTACTGGCATCTCTCATCTCTTTAGCCAAATATAATTTTGCGTTTCCTAGAAACATACCTTGGAAGCATTCCATTCTTTCATGGCTTATTTCTATTGTCATTTATGAAAAGAGTTTGTCCGTGAACTAGGCAATTTTCTTTTTAATAATGTTATTTGGGAGTGGGGAAATTGTTCTGGTATTTTAAAATTAACAAATATAAACATCTTAGGGTTAATTCGTTAAGGTATTTCTTTACTATAGATGTGATTTTAATTGTTGAGGTGTCCAATTAAACAGTGTTACCTGGAGTTTTGCCGAAAATTATTTCATTTCCCTTGGCAATACTTTCGTAATAAATTTAGCGTTTAAATAACATGCCTGTTATGTTACTCAACAAAAAAAATTGAAACAGCTGTTATTAATTCTCAAATACGTTTAATTGTTTGGTTTGAGAATTTACAACAGCTGTTTTAAATTATTTGTAGGTTAATTTAAAATTTTGATTTAAATAACATCCCTGTTGTGGGTAAATTGCATTTTACATAATCAAATTAATTTGAAAAAGCTGTTATAAATTCTCAAATATGTTTTATTATTTTTTTGTTTAGAATTTACAGCTGTTTTAAATTATTTGTAGATTAATTTAAAATTTTGATTTAAATAACATCCCTGTTGTGGGTAAATTGCGTTTTACATAATCAAATTAATTTGAAAAAGCTGTTATAAATTCTCAAATATGTTTTATTATTTTTTTGTTTAGAAATAACAACAGCTGTTTTAAATTATTTTTAGGTTAATTTAACTTTTTCATTTTAATAACATCCCTGTTGTGGGTAAATTGCATTTTACATAACAAAATTAATTTGAAAAAGCTGTTATAAATTCTCATATATATGTTTTATTATTTTTTTGTTTCGTTTAATTTTGTTTTTTTGTTTTGTTTTAATTAACAACAGCTGTTTTAAATTATTTTTAGGTTAATATAAATTTTTCCTTTAAATAACATCTCTGTTGTGGGTAAATTGCGTTTTACATAACAAAATTAATTTGAAAAAGCTGTTATAAATTCTCAAATACTGTACTTTTATTTGAGAATTTATAACAACTGTTTTAAAATGCAAAAATGAAAAGTTGACGTTGAGATATGGCCAAAACATCCTTACACCATCAAATTTGCAAATAATCTATCCCCACTTTTGGGCTGATGTACGGGCAAATAGATGGACAAGTATTATTCAAAAAACCAATCGGTTGAACTCAGTCTGAAAACTGATTCAAAACATATTGTCATGAAACATATAGATTTGGTCACAATGTTTTCTTAAAAGTTAGGAGTTTTTGTTCTTTTGTCCTTTAAACGTCAAAGAAAAAATAAAAAGATTGTTTTAGAAATGGTAGTAATGTAGTTGAAACGACAATGTTTTCAGAAATGTTATTAGAGGTTTCAAATGTAACATAAAGGAATGAACAAACATGACTTCTCAACACTTCATTTACAAAACATAGATTATTTTGTTGTTTAAGGAAAAATTACACATTTTCGTTTTTATCGTCATTTTATTTTTCTTATCATTTCTTTTTATAGTCTTCTAGCTCTCACTACACAGAAGTTATCCCTTTTGAACAATAATGTCAAGATAACCTCAAAATAAGTTAATACATTTATAACAGCTGATCAGTTAAAAACATCCTAAACTTCATATTCGAATCGTAAAACTGCAATATGGTTAATTAACATTCCTCTTATCGAGATAAATAGGCTACAAATTAAAACTTCCTACAGCCTGACAACAAAACTAATTTTTTACGAGTAGTATTATCAGTGCAACATTTATTTTTATTCCAAGCAGTTTAAGTTTGTAAATTTAGGCATTATGCCGTTAGCGTTTCTATACAGAGTGTCCAGTAATCAGGGTGCCAAACTTTGCCAAAATGAAGTTTGTTTTCTTTCTGTCTTTTTTTAATTGAGATGTGGATTTTTAATTAGCGCCATTCAAACAGAGCCATCCAGAAGGTTTCCTAACCTAACGAACTTTGTACATAATATATGAATTACACTTTGTTGTGCTAGAGCCCCAATATAAATTGATGTCCTTCCAGATGGTGTTAAACAGATCTTCATCCTTGGTCCTACGGCGCCACGTCATTAGGAATCTAACAAATATCTATTGGTTCCACATTGTTTCTGTTCCTGGTAAAATACTCTCCTTTAATACACCCCAACATCGTTTCAGCTGTTCTGTCTGTTTTATTTACGTCAATAGAAAATTGTTCACAATTGTTGGTCCTCTTCTTGAACAGACCCCAGGACTTTCTAGTTGATCTTAGGAATGTTGCATCAGTGAATGAAGAATTGCAATTCAGTCAGGTTATAATTATTTGCGTTGCATTAGTGGGCGAAGAATGTCTTTTCAAAGTTTGGTACCAGTCTTATTGCACACTCTGTAGACGTAAGATAAAGGCCTACTAGGCATGTGTTTGCTTTTGTATTAGAAAAAGTGGATAAATGTGCAGTTGGTGACGTGCTAGTCGACAATACAATACCTTTTTAGGTGCGGTCATGCAATTAACTGCAAGGGCAATTCATGTCTCCGTTTTCACTCGTAGAACACAGAAATATATATATTTTAATTGAAAGCTGGTTTTTTACTTGTATGTAGTATACGGAAAGGGTCAAAATTTGAGTTTATGTGTTCTAAAAAGTAGTTTTGGAATGTTGTCTGCTTGTTATCTACTGCCTAAACGCGCGTATTTGATATATGGGCATGCTTTTGATCTCGGAACTTTATATTCATTTTTTAGATAACTCAAGATTGCGATTTTCTCAAAATCGGCTCTAACGAATTTGATTTAATTTAGTTCAAGTGTAGCTGCGAAGGTTCCAAACAAATTTATTAATCGCCATTTCTTCAAAAAAGTTTGGTTCGTGAGTTAACGGTATAAAATTTATAAAAAAATCGGCCTTACGGTTGTAAAAGATTTAATTTTTTCAAAATCGTCTCTACTCATTTTTAAATGATCTCGAAAGCAAGTTTAAATACATACAGGCCTACCCATTATTTAATTATAGGCCATAAATATTTTTTCATAGAATCATTTTAACTTGAAAAACTAAATGAAATTTTTGGTTTGTTTTTATTTGCTTTTGGGTAAAAGTGAGTAGGAGAGTTTCTGCTATGTTTTTGCACAGCTTCTTTTAATTAGGCCTATTCACAGATTTACATGAAACTTCTTGTCCACATTTTGAGGACTTAAATACGATTTTATCACTAATTTAAGTCAATATTATTTTTAAAAACACTTTAATATAACTCGTAAACTATCAATCCTGTTAATATTCTTGTTTTTTGTAGAAATACAACGCCATAAAACCACCAGTTTAAACCTAATTTTGAACGAAATATCACACTAGTAATTCATAAATTAACCTCGTTTTATTTCATTCTAAGGTTGGTGCTAAAAATAACAAAATGACTGCAATTATTCAACAATGACAATACAATCACAAGATTTTCATAACGTTTAAAAAAGCTGGTTTTAGCCAACTCGGAATAGCTGCGCTGTGAACAAGATAAAAACGTGCGCGCGCAACTACTAGTCTATTCCCTCCAACTGCACAGTTCGTGAAGGTGAACGACCCGGCCCTATCTTTGGCATCCTTGCAGCCTAAGTAAGGCTAACTATGATTAATTGGCTTCTCTCTGATGATACCGAATTACATGTACACATGCGCATTCATAAAGCAAGAATTTATCAGCTGATTGAGATTACGTGACATTGAAATTGAATTGTTGTAGTTGAGCACATATCAACTACAATTTCTTTTGTTTATATTCATACTAATGTTTAAATCATTTAAATAAAAATTAATTAATTTCATAATAAAAAAACAAATTCATAATTTAAATAGTAAACTGTGTAAAGACATTTTCCACCCACCCATTCCTAAAATAAAAATTACAAAAACTAATCAACACCAAAAAGTCAGTTCTGTAGTTGTCAAGCAAAAAGGTAAAATTAACCTAAAAGCTGTCTTTATTTACGTTCACACACACAGGCTTCTGTTCTTAATGTTCTGATTTAAAAACTTATAATATTGTATATAATATTTTAATATGAAATTGGGTACTTAGTACTTTAAACAACTGATGTCCTGTTTGAATTTTGCACCTTTATAAACATGTACATTATTAGGCCTAAATTTCATAATAGACTCATAATTAAAATTTTCAAAATTTTGAAGCATCGTGGTTAAAATAAATAACAAATTTGTAACCAGCTTTATGAAAACAGTATCATAAATTTCTTTAAAAATCGTAGAAAAGAAAAATCGATTTTTAGGCTTTACCGTAAAAATTCAGCCTTATAAAATTACTCAAAAATATCAAATTTACAAAACAAAATATTAACTGCATCATTTGAGATGTCGCCTAATTATCTGATTAACAGTTTTGAAAATAATGGCTAATAAACTATAATAATTAAAAATTTGGATATTTTTATTTATGTGTCTTTTAAATTGTTAATATATGTATTTTTTACAGTTCTGAGATCATAGATGTTTATTTCAAATTAGACATTACCCCACAAATTTCAAAATAGTTTGCCCATTTAGGCTATACCTTTTTCATTATTCACCAATCGAGGACAGAGGCCAAATAAAAACAAATATTTGATTAAGTTGTTTTTAACTTTGAGAAGAAAATTCTATACATATTAATTGTTCCTTGTTGTTTAAAGGGGGGGGGGAACCTTTCGATTGTCAACGTCTTATAAAAAAGAAAAAAGAAAAGAAGATAAAATAAAAACCCCAACTTTCGAATAGTTTCAAGGTCAAAAAAGAACGAGAGTTAGTCAAGAAAGACCGGATAGAAAAGAGAAAAGAAGGAATCTAATAATTCAAGACTATATGAAGGAAAACTGTAGATCCAGCTAGGTCATATGCTCACTAAAGTGAGCCCCTCAGGGTGCATAGTCTATAAATTATTAATTAGAAACAGTCCAATTACAGCCTCTGTTTTTAACCGTTCTGATTAAACTGAATTAAAAAAAATTAAATCAAAATTTGATTTTAAATCTAGGTGTTGATGGTCAAGATTCATTTTTATTTTTATCAATTATTCTTGAAGTGTAATATTTTTTTACTCGCGATTTAGTAGACACGTTTGAATGATTAATCTTCACATTTCATTTTAAAATTTGAACAAAATCCGCGCAGGCAATTTTGATAAATGAAGTACTTTATAACAGTCAATGGCTTATGTTTAGGGATAACTCACAAATCTGAATTTTTGGAAAATTGTAATCAGTACGTTTTGTTTGTGACCTTAAAGTCTACATTAGAGCAAAATTTGATCAAAATCGTTAGAGCCAATTTTGAGAAAATCGTAATTTTGTGTTTTTTTACATATCAAAACGCGTCCTTCCAAGCGAGTTTTGTGGACAATCCTTAGGCCTACAACTGTAGAGTTTCCTAATAACTTCCTAAACAGGTAAGTATGAAAGGTGGTATTAGATGTTATGTACACAACGGCAAAGCAGGGCAAGTCTTTGTGTCGGAGGTCAATGCCATTCATGCTTCAGAGTAGCTCCGCTGTGCACTTCACAGGCAAAACCTAAGTTGCAAACATCCTGGTACAGTCCAATCAGATTTTAACACCAACAATCAGTTACAACGGGTTTTGTCAAAAACAGTAATAAACTTTCACACTCGGTCATCCTCAAAGTGACCATTGCTGTCTGAAATAATGTTTATATTAAAATAAATAACAGTCTAAATTTGCTTCAAACGTGCCAGAAATAAGTCCTCAGTGTATAAATACGGCTGTCAAGGTTCTTTTTTGTGTTTTGATAATTATTCATGAATTGTAAAATATTTTACTTTTTTTGCTCACAGATTTGGGTTATTAATCTCCGCTAAAATTTCATTGAAATCAGTAGAGAGGATTTTGAGAATTTAAATACTTTATAACAATTCCAAAATAGGTACATTTTTCCATCGATAACTCACGATTGGAGAAATAGCGACCAATAAATTTTGTTTGGGTCTTTGAGGTTATAGAATAAAATTTAATCAAAATCGTATTCTGATTTTAAGAAAATAGTATTTTTGTCTTTTTTTTCCCTTATGGCAGCTAACCCTAACTTTCCTAAATTTTGAGTTATAAAAATACAAAAACTCTTTCCGAGTTATGGCGAAAATATCCCTACAAAACAAATTTGTTTGCCAACCGCAAGTAAACAATACGAACAAATTGTTGCCAGTAGGCCTTTACAAAATATAGAGTAATTTGATAATCAACTCAAGTGTCAAATGTTTTTTGACTGATCTTTACGTTTCATGACCTTACGAAAGTGTAAAGTGATTTTCAACCGTCAATAGCGGTTTCTAGAATAACACATTTGGTTTAGGGGACTATTTAGTGTGTTCATCTTGAAATTCAGAAAAATTGTATTGAAAATTTCAAAATGGTGGCCATTTTAATCTTTTTTGGTTAAATCTCATGTGTTATTCAACAACACTAAATAAAGTAAGAGTACTAAACTCATATCTTAACATTTCCTAAGAATCACAAGACTTTTGGACATTATTAATCGGGTTAGGTAAGTACACCATGATGGTGACGATAAATTTGTTTTACAATAATATTTCAAGTGTAAAATATACGATCTAGACTGGGAATCGAACCCAAGACCTTTGGCTTTACGCGCCAATGCTCTACCAACTGAGCTATCCTAGTCGCTTCCCAGTACAGGGCGTAGACTTCTCACTTGACTTTACGTTTTTGCTGTAAATTCAATACTTGCTGATAAAAACGTATAAGCGGAAAAATCAAATAATTAAAAAATCAATTTGTTTTATTTTTATGTTTCAAATGTATTTGTTTTCTACTCTCGAGCCTAAAAATTAAGACGGTACTTACGTATTAACGCCACCGCAGCAGAAGTTGCTAGTGCGCATGCGCCAATATCTGCTTACTTTGCGATATAATTACCTATATTATATCACGACAGGTTTGGCCAGGTTAGCTATATATATATATATATATAAACACCTGGCCAAACCTTATATATATAATCACCTGGCCAAACCTTTCGTAAGTTTATTGAAGTTAATAATTTGAAATTAGATCATGGATAAACATGAGCTTTAAAAGTGAAGTGCCGCCAATCTACGCCTAAAATTTTTGCGACAAATCATAAAATGAAAGTATATGAATCTCAAAGCTGAAAAAAATGGAATTCTGCTTCCCTTAAACCTGTTTGCTCTTTATTGGCGCATGCGCATTAGCGCAACTTCTGCTGCGGTGGCGGTAATACGAAAGTACCATTGAGACTTTATTTATATTAGGTAATCATTAAAAAAAGAATATTATGAACAATGATGTAAGCCTTGCAAGGAAAAGAATAAAGTATTCATAGAATCTAAACTTTGGCCTGGAATGTGCATCTTTTGATAACCTCAACAAAAATATTTAAATGACCTTTTCCGTTAACATAGAGCAATCTTGCTATAGATAACGAGGTTATGTACGAGTAAAGGTTACTATAGGCTTACATCCTGGAATTTCTGGAATAGTTCTCAATTTAAATGGTGAGATGTTGTAGGCCTACATTTCAAAAATGAAAAACCGAATATTGTTCCAAAATTGTAATCTTGAATTTCATTTCGTCAGTTTGTTTTAGAAACAAATTAATTTAGCAATTTTTGTTATAACTAGAGTCAAAGTTACAACTAAAAGCCTAGTAATATATTTTTATCGCTAATTCTTTACGAAAAATAGGGCAATTTATCACTATAATGATAGAATACAAATGAGTAATAATATATCAAAATACTCGGTTATAGTTTACAAGACGCGAATTTCTCTCTCCCCAATTTGTTGTGACCTTGACCTTAATACATTTCAATACAACGATAAATGGCTAAATACAATTATTATAGTTTAAAAAATAACGTTTAATTACATTAATAAATCGTCTATGATAATATTATTTCATTTTGACGGAA
This sequence comes from Aphrophora alni, assembly GCA_963513935.1. Lineage (NCBI taxonomy): Eukaryota > Metazoa > Arthropoda > Insecta > Hemiptera > Aphrophoridae > Aphrophora > Aphrophora alni. Next base: position 6,644,787 of record OY740769.1, on the reverse strand, counting down.
ACCTTTGTAGTCTGGTTTTGCTCATCCACAACTGTCTTTTTTAATTATTTGTTTTTCAGTATCAGATAGGATTCATATCATGCTGCTTCTAGGTTTGGCCTTGATTCCATCTCGAATCAAGTAAATCATATTTTAGGCCAAAACTTTGTTTCAAATACTGTTCCAAATTTATACATGTATTGTTAGTCTGCCTAACCTAAAATTATCAGAATAATTTAATTATTGATGCCGATGAACCCAATCAGCTGTTTTATCTGTTATTGTATGCAAATAGTTGCTATGGTAATAAATATAAAAATTGCTACGTATCGGCATATTCCAGCTCAATATTTTCGATGATATTATTTAATTCTGTCTATTAAGCCTCTAGATATTTTTATAGATACTTCAAGCATAAAAATCGGTTCATTGGTTTCTAAGACCTCAGCGTTATTAAAATCCTACTTGAGTGTTACATATAGATGCTCAAGTTGAAGTTTATATAATAATGGATGTTGAGTTTTGAGGTCATCTGAATATAAAATAATGGTTTTTGGAATTATTATATCTGTCTATTGTCAGTGCAGGCCTAAAGTGTGGACGTATTTTAATCAAATTTGGCTGTGGGCATTTTTTGTGAGACTCTTTTTTATATTTTTTGATAACTCAAAATTTTGGCGGTAGATATAATAAAAAAAATAAATTACGATTTCTTAAAATCGGTTGTATCGATTTTCATAAAATTTTTCTCACTTGTAGGACTCAAACAAAATTGTATTGTCGTATTCAAAAATCTTGGTTCGAGAGTTATTGGTCAAAAAATGACCAATGGATTGTTATAGGATAGTTAATTTCTCAAAATAGGCTTTACCGATTCATTCAAACCCCTGTGCTAAATCGCAAGTACAAAAAACAGGACTGCCAACATTAAAAAGTTGATTTACGCTGTGAATGTGTTTATAGCACAAGCGAAACAACTTTAGGCCCTTATTTATATAAATATTTTGTTCATAGACGATGTCCGTGGTTCATTTTTACGATTTTATTGACAACTAACCGAAATGATATTGTTTGTGACTATTAGTTTTAGTTCGTTGTTTACTTGATTTTGGGGATGAGCGAGTGGAAAAGTTTGTGCAATGTTTTTGCATAGTTTTTTTTTTTTTATCGTACTCAACTAATAGTAGTCTATGTTTGCATGCTACATTCGATTAAAATGACGATTATTGCAATTTTAGGTTATGATTTTGTTTTTTCTGTTTTTCATAAATCCGTTTGCCCAGACTGAGAGATCCAACTAAAAGGCAAAAGCTGAAAGGCAGGGCAGCGGCAGAATTGCCATCCTTCCACCCGTCCAGTTGGCAGTTGAAACAGGTTTCAAGCAGTATCTGAATTTCCCATCAGTCTTTGTCAAGTTACTGTAATTATTTTAGAGTCTCGTTTCCCGCCAAAGAGTTGCCCGTCTTCTTGTTCTTTCTTGTAGATTTAAAGCTTGTTTATACTGAGGATCCTAGCTAGATTTACATCCTTTTTATGTTGTTTTGGGTTACATCCCTCTCTTTCCGGCCCAGACCTATTAGACTACGCGAGGGTTAGGGGTCTTTATTTTATGTTATTTTCTTCCTTTTTGTTACAAGGCTAGTATGACCGAAAGGTTTTTCGTCTTATAAACACCAAAGGAAAAATATATGTATATATAACAACCGTTTCAAAATGGCTTTGGTTTTACGTAAAATGTGCAAGTGAAAATTATTTTACCTCAATGGTCAACTTGATGATAGCTTTATTTTGATTGCAAGTGAAAGAATAACTGTGATTGGTAAGAAAAAAATAAATTCTTGGTAATTGAAAAGGACACCAAAGTATTTCCACTAGCCTACTCCTAAAATGTGAGATTTTGATAAAGGTTTTTGTTGAATTTTTGAATTTTTTTGAGGTTTTCAAAATCCAGAGGCCATGGGAATTTTCGATTTTTGTTTTATGGAACTTTTAGTTTATTTTATCAATATTAAATGAGGTCAAATTATTACGCCTTCTCGCTGAATCATCCTGTAAGGAGAGAAAGCGTTGTTATCAAATCGATATTTTTCACGACAATATGTTTTGAATCAGTTTTCGGACTGGCTGAGTTCAATCGATTGCTTTTTTTGATTATCTGTCAGTCCCGTACGTTCGCCTAAAATGTTGGATCGGTTATTTTCAAATTATGTAGGTCATCTTTTCATTTTTGCAAAGTTATAATTTGGAGGACGTGTTATAATACAAAATTTAGGTCAGATTTTTTGATCAAATTTTTCTAAATCGTAGCCCCGAGATCTAAAAAAACCGTTACTATCAATCATGCCTAAAAGTACAAGGTTAGTTTCTCCCCTTGTTACTTAGACGAAAGAGAGAGATCTAACCAGAGACTACCTACATTAAAAAAAGTGTAGATGCAGTTAGATTGCCTCGGGATTGCCAAGCTTGTACAGTAAAGTAAACCTCCGAAAGTAGCAACATAACAGATTAATTAACCACAGTGTACCAATCTTACAAAATTGAATATAACTTAATCGGCTGAAAAACCTTATTAAACTGGAAAATTATTGAGGGCGAACAGTATGAACTGATCCATTCAGTAGTTTCTTATCGTAATGTAAAAATACACTGATGTAATAAGCGGGAATTTGTTTAATAACTATCAAACAACAATTTGAAATTGTCAATTTACAGAATATATATATATTTTTACTAACATCAGGATATCTTTTACTAACGTTAAATATCTTATCAATTTTGTATATGTATTGGACAACTTTCCAACTATATGTTTTGGTGGTTCCAAAATAAAATTAAAAATAGACCATCGGAAGAACAGTGTTAACTGCATAATAATGTATTCAGTAATATAAAACTAATTACAGGAATTCTTGATAGGTAAAGTAGGTCTATTATTGTGATTGTAGGAGTGAAATTAATTAATTCCCCTCGGAACTACAAGATATGATTAGTCAAAATCAAATAACTCAAATTCAATAAGATGTTTGTGTTTAAAGATTACATACAACCTGCATTTTACTTCAATTTATAACAGTAATAACGACAATTTCAAACTACTGTACTCGTAAAACTATAATTACTGTGTGTGTGGGTTGGTACAATCGTATATTATAAAGCGAACGCTACTTTGTCACGGTGGCAGTTAGTTGTTTTGATGCCAAAATACATTTTTGTGTTGTAATGTTGTAGTACTTGTCATTTATTGAGGTAATCAAAGTAACCCCCCCCCCTCACGACGACTATTTCAAACATTCCGACAGATGCCACTACTGAACAGATTCAACCTAACCGTACCGAGAACTGCTGCTACCTTTTGATGAAAATTATAACTTTCATTGACCCGTCCCCTCCATAATTACACTCCATTTTGTCATTTGTACAACCATTGAAAATCCGGGGACGGGAAGCCATTTTTGTACTTTGCAGAAGTGTCTATATGTTTTAAAAATACAAAATTTAATCGTTTGAAGTGTTTTAATGGTTTTAAGCTTTGTGTGTTGGTGTTGAAGAAAGTGTATAGAAGATGATGGTGATGTTCAAAAGGATGTGTTGACGAGGTAGGTGGACTATATATTGATAAACAGGTCTCCGCCTTTTACGAATTTATATTCTGTTTGAGAAAACAGAACCTAGGTTCTGGTGGATTGGCGAAAAGAAGGGTTATTTAAAGCACGGAGAGCCCTGGAGGGCACCAAAGTCAAAACCATGGGCAATGCCGCTACGGCCAACAAAAAAGGTGATTCAGCAGAAAGTGTAAAAGAATTTTTAGATCAAGCTAAAGAAGAGTTTGAAGATAAATGGAAGAAGAACCCTACAAACACAGCTGGTCTAGAAGATTTTGACAGAATAAAAACATTAGGTACAGGTTCCTTTGGGAGGGTTATGATTGTTCAACACAAAGCAACCAAAGAATATTATGCAATGAAAATTTTAGATAAACAAAAAGTTGTTAAATTGAAGCAAGTCGAACACACCTTAAATGAGAAAAGGATTCTTCAGGCTATAAGTTTTCCTTTTTTGGTGAGTCTCAAATTTCATTTTAAAGACAATTCAAATCTTTATATGGTCCTGGAATATGTTCCTGGGGGGGAAATGTTTTCTCATTTACGAAAGGTTGGTCGTTTCAGTGAACCACATTCTCGGTTTTATGCAGCTCAAATTGTGCTTGCATTTGAATATTTGCATTACCTAGACCTCATATATAGGGATCTGAAACCTGAGAATCTTCTTATCGATTCACAAGGTTACCTGAAAGTGACAGATTTTGGTTTTGCCAAGCGAGTCAAAGGACGAACTTGGACGTTATGTGGAACTCCTGAATATCTTGCACCAGAAATTATTCTCAGCAAAGGTTACAATAAAGCAGTAGACTGGTGGGCGCTTGGTGTTTTAGTTTATGAAATGGCAGCTGGATATCCTCCATTTTTTGCTGATCAACCTATACAGATTTACGAAAAGATTGTATCTGGGAAAGTTCGATTTCCTTCTCATTTTGGATCTGATCTTAAAGATCTTTTAAGAAATCTACTTCAGGTTGACCTCACTAAACGTTACGGGAATCTTAAGAATGGCGTTAATGATATAAAAGGCCATAAGTGGTTCGCATCAACGGATTGGATTGCTGTTTTCCAGAAGAAGATCGAAGCACCTTTCATCCCACGCTGTAAAGGCCCTGGTGATACGAGCAACTTTGACGATTATGAAGAAGAAGCTCTTCGAATCTCATCAACAGAAAAGTGTGCCAAGGAATTTGCAGAATTTTGAGATCCCAACCTCATCCATTTTATAAGGACCAAACCTATAGAACTGATTGAGTGTTGTACCCATCGCGATCGTGTTTGGTACATTAACGTACTATTAAGACATGTCACATTTGTTCACTTCATCTTTCAAAGTCAAAATGTCATATCACGAGTCTGTAAATTTCATTGGCAATATGTCTATTAGAGTAGGTTATAGAGTTGTCTATGTTAAAGATTCTGTTCCTTTTTACAATCAAGTAGGCTGTATTTGTTTAACAATCACAAAACTAGAATCTTCATTTCCTTAAATATCAATTCCAAAAAAAATAGGTACCTACAGTACTATAATATCCCTATAGCCTAGTCATGAACAAAATCTAAGTAAGCTTTATCAGTCGTGTAACCAATAGTTGCACTCTTTGTACATGTTAATATCATCATTTTAATTTAAATGTTTAAACGTTTATTGTGGTGATAATTCATAAGTAGAGTTATAGGTACTTTATGCTTGAATTTTAAAACCTGCTTCGAGTATTTATTAACTTTATAAACGGGTCTTTCTAAATAATATTCAAATTCATTACGATTTAAATCATTTTCATTACGAATCGCAACAGTAGTTACAGAACGGTATGTTAAAAAAGGAAAAGAAAAAAAGGCTTATAAGTTACCATAATTTCCTAAATCCATAAGTGCTTTAATAAAATAATCAAATTCCACCTTTTTGTGACGACTTAATAAAATATCTCTGCGTTAGCCTATAGTAGACATTATTGGCTAGTTGGTAACAAAATAGGAAAACAAAGGTATTTTAAGTTGTGGCGATTAAATGGGCTCTTTGAAAATATAATTGAGAGAGTGTTAATAGGATGGCCTATATCGTTTATCAAAATCTTAATCTATAATTTCTATTTTCAACTAAACTCGTTTTAAATTAAGTTTTTAAACATGGGTATAAACACGGTATGATGAAGTTTCAATTAGGGACAAGATTTTATATAATCAGGTTAAATGTATGTTTGATAATTAATTGATCTATATTTTCTTCCCACATCAAACTAAAAATGTGTGGGTTTATACATGTTTACTTAACAGCTGTTATCAGTTATTGTCTTAACTGAAGCAATAGTTTTATTTTAAAAAACTTGCTCTAAAACAGCTTAGTAGAAATTGAATAACATTACAAAACTTATTCCACTTTTGAATAACATGTCAGGGGGGGGGGTAAGAATAGTTTAACTTTATAAATCGTGATCATTTGGCTTCGTATTGTCAAGACTATGTTTACTTTATTATTTCTATGAAACAGCTGTTTTGTTTTTCACTGATGTTTTTCCTAGGCTGAAAATTTGACACAAGAGTGCTATCACAAATTATAAGAACTTTTTCAGATTGAAAAGCAAGTGTCAGTTTTGTGCTTTTTATTGTTGAAATATAAGAGGCAATATTTGTATACTCTCGTCTCTAATAGTTTTCCTTTGTTTTTTGTGATTTGTAATGTGAATATATGTGTCATGTGTTCAGCTTGAGATTGCCAACCCATCAGTGAATGAAAGTCTATACATATATATAGTTTATATAGGTTATACATATCAGTATATTTTCAAAACAGGTGTCCTTTATCCATTTTAAAATTAAAATCTTTTATTAACAGTGGAGGTGTTTAGGGCCTACAGTAGTTTTGTTGTAGGTTGCGAGTATTAACAAAGTTATTATCATGTAGTAATATTCTGTAACTTACATAATTGGTTCTATAGTACAATTATTAGCTAATTAATATAAGATTTATTGGTTTTTCCTTTAATATGGTACTGAATCTTGTTTGGATATTTTAAGAAAGCAGGTTATCTGAGGTAATAATTTACTGTATTGTGATTCCTAATAACAAAGATAATAAATTAAGATTATACAAAATTGTAGCCTATAAACATGAATTGGCCTACAACAATCATAGCAATGCTTTTATAAATCAGAATAAACACGAATTGCATATAAATATAATTAACTTGTAGCCTATTGTAAAAGTTGTTTTATGTTTGTAAACTACAGTATTTATAGGATGTTCATAATTTCTATAAGCAGAGCTTTTTGGCTATAAATTGTGTAAAAGAATGTTTTAAAGATTATGGCTAAGGTATACAACTGTTAATGATTTTGTATATCCTTGTAGCATGGTATTATATGGTTTTAAACTTATAATTTTGCAATTTGTTTTCTAGGACAGGTTAGGTTGGTTTTTAAAATTATATTTTAAAACTTTCATAATTTTATATTTCACTAATCACTCCTAAGTCTCGGATCATGTGCACTAGTCTAGTTAAAACCAGCCTCTGTCTTGCCAAGCTTTCTGTGTATTGATTCTTTATCAAATGTCAGGCGATGTAACACTGCCATTACAATCTGTCATACAATATAGTATTGTCTATGGATGGAGTTCTAAACAACTTTATTAATGCCAATAGTTTAGGTTTCATTATTAAATTATTAATCAATTTGCCTTTATTCGAGTGTAAAAAGTGATCTAACCTGTTCACAATGTAGTTGCCACAAAAAATGTAACATCTCTGGTTTGCTTGGATAAACTCTTTTTGACAGTTAGGTTATATATTTGTAGCGGATCACATACTTCAAACAGCTAAATGATATAGATCATTAATGTTTATCATAGAATGCCTAGATAATTAAAGTGGTTCAAAATAGAGAGTAGGTCTATCAATATGTACTCCTTACGGTACTATTGATGTATATTTATGCAGATACTAACGAATACACGTCAAGATTTATGTTTTAGAAGGCATTGGTGTGATGGCTGTGGCTAAACCAGTTGGGTTATTTGATGTTAGTTTTGTGAAACTTATTTTATATAGCCTGTTGTTCTTATAAGGTTTTGGTTCATGAGTTATATCTCATAATAATAAAATTTAAAAAAATAAATCACATCATTTCAATTTTTATATGTCACGTTAAAATAAATAATTACCATAACTTATTATAAGTAATTGTTTTGACTAAGTCAGAGTATATAACCAAAGTTATGGAAAAACCAAATAATCTTACTAGCTTATATGCGATTGTGTTAAAATTATTTTACAGAACAAGTGCTTCGTTTTTGATTTTGAAATTTTTTAAACTCTGAATTTAAGAGAGTATTTTTACATATGGATTGTCTTTTATTTTGTTTCTGGAAAATATAAATATTATCTGAAATAATGTCAGATTGCTAAAAATTTGTAGAAAATCTTTAAAATTGCATATTGTTGTATCTCTGTCGAGGTAGGTTAGGTTTTATTGGTGTAGGCTTATGTTTTATGCCTAAAGATTTCGATCTATTTATTTAAGATTGGAGTAGGCCTAATCTTGTGTAATCCTAACCTAACCTTACTATGATGATGTGAGAAAGTAAATTATTTTGAGGTACCTGTTCTGCACATATACTGATATTTGATTTTATACAAATTTTGTTTCATTATTTATTTAAAAGCTAATTCATTTATATTATTATTATTATTATTATATATATTTATATAACATTATATTTCATGATCATTGTCTTATTTTACAATATTTTCATAAGATGAATCAAATGCATAGCCAAATTTAGGCTAGGCCAAATTATTTTAAGTTTTGTAATGTAGGCCTTTAAATTTGTAAATTCAAAGAACAATTTTTTTCATATATTAAAAAAAAAAAAAATCGATACCTATATAACCGATAACAGTAGCCTATTTATAAATTCAATTGTCAGATTTAACACACCTTGTTTATTTACTATGACTGAGAGCATTGCCATCTCTCTAAGGAAAAATAAGATAACAAGGAAAATAACTCTCTGGTATAATTGTATGAAGTATTTTAAACAGTTATTTTACTTGTAAATGTAGCTTTAAGTTATCGAATCTGGTTTCTCGTTAAATATAAAATAATACTGTAACAGAAACAATTGGCAGTATTTAATTAATTTGGGCATTTTGTATTTTACATCAATGCAATAAAAATATTGTTGGTTTCATATTTTGTTATAAAATCAAAATCAAAAGCTAAATATATCCCAATATAGATATGGTATATGAAACTGTCAATATGTTATTTATACTCTTAATTTAGCGGTAATATAAACACACTTAAAAAAAAGTTTTGGTACTGTACCTAAATTAAAAATCAAGCATTGTGTAGAACTACCATTAAATTTAATTTGTATAGCCTATCACAAATTTGTAACCTAGATTCTACCTTTATATGACATTCATAATATTTTAACACTTTTTAAAATTTAGAAAAGTATAAAACAACAACTACAAAATACCAAATTAAAATTTTTTTTAAGTGTGTACCAGAAAGCAGGAAGAAGGTGTTTTATGCAGTGGCATATAAATGCTATAAGCCGCACCTAAAAAACAACTGCAATTTCTATTCGTTTCCGAACATTAAAGAAATCATTGAGTTTATGTTAAGTTTATATACTATATAGGGTCATGTAGAATAAAAGCCAGTTACTATTCCTTATTTAGTTGTCCACACAGTTCTGTATTTTGTTTCTTACCTTATGCAGGCGTTTGTTGTTATAAATCTTTCATTATTGGAATAATTACGTATTTTGTATGAATTAATATAATAAAATTGTCAGGAAAAGAAAGTTCTATTATCATATCCATATAGTTTTGTTTTAAATTGAATTTAAAAGTATTGTAATGGCTTATTTTCTTTAGAATTATTTTTATAAATAGTGGAATGAGATAAATTTTTATTTTCTCATTTTATATATAGAAACATTGTGATGTTTAATGTATATCTCTTAGTCCTTTTGAATTGAAAAAAACATTTGTTATAAATTGTTAAAATTTCCGTCAGTATAGTGATTTTTCAGAAACATTTTGATCAATCTTGTTCGACATGTTTTTTTTTTGGATTTTAATTATTGCCTGTAAAACATAATCATTATAAGTAGGCCCTAACTTAAAATTTGGAATAAGAATAATAAGCTATATTAAAACTGTATTTTCTAGTCGGCCCAAACCATTTAAATGAACTGCAAATGACTTTTTGAATTGGTCATTTTCTTCCTAAAAATACCGAACAGGGTTCATCGTTAGAAACCATCCATCGAGTTGTTATAAAAAATATATTTTGTTTAATTTCTCAAATTTAATTTATCATTAAGAGTTTGATTTGAATAAATTATTAGACTAAACTTTAAACAATGGGGTTGTTGTTATACAGTTGATAAAATAAAATATAACATGAGGGAAGTCTAAATATGAACAACTACAAGTTCACTATGGCCAAGTTGCTAACATGAATGAAAGCGGCAGGATTCTGCCTTACAATGTGCTAATAAAATTTTGATTAAAATGATAGCATTGAGGCTTGTAGTGATCGAGTGCCAATACACTATATAGAGACACCGTAATGGATTCCGTTAACAAATGTATGTATGAATAAGAAATTTTATTTGTTTAACCTCCACAGGCAGGTTAGCCAAATTGTTTTTAAAGTAAACCAGCAAAACATTAATTTTTCTTTTGGTAAGGAAAAAGGAATTATCAGTAGGCTAACTATGTAATAGCTTAATGAAAGTAAAACATGATGTTTATTGAAAAATTAGGATGGAACTGATTGTAAAACATTCTACATTAGAGTGTGTTTTAGTTTTTATGCTCAATAACAATTGTTTAGCATTTATATAAATTATATATATTATACTTTATATATTTATTGTGTTCTAATTATACATTCACTTGAGTAGCCTAAGGGTTAAATTTTTTAAATCAAATTGAATGATAAAATTTATTGATTTTTACTATTGATATAAAATCACATGCACTAGCATATATTAAATCTTTATTATAGATTAGTATTGAAATAGGCTTAGACCTATCTGTTTTTCTTTTAATTATTAATAACTGTAAAAATACGAGACCTAGAGGGTAGATATTTATTGTTTTTCAATATACAATTATACAATATTTTTTATTTATATTAACTTTCATATTATACACTCTTTTTTCTTGCTTCCACATAATTTTTGACTTAAGTGAAGTGTACATTTGTTTTTAAAAGTATCAACCCTAGGCCAATATTTGAAGGAAACATTCATTGTTAAATAGATCATAGATTTTGTTAGTTTTTGGTGCTAACATCCATTCTTTATACAAATAAGACTAATAAGATCGAGAGGCTAAACATTAATTGTTCTGATTAGGCCTATAATGTTTTAAAACGTGAAATGGTAATGTACCATTGAAATTGTAATATTACAGCTAAGTTCATGCAATTTGCTTTATCAGCCAAGTTAATTAAGAAGCATCTGCGATAGTAAATCTTTATGGGTTACCATTCATTTTGTAGGCTATGTTAATATAATGGTTTATTGAAATCTTTGCTTGCGTCTGTGTGACCAATTAGTGGCTGAAACTTGAAATTTTTTAAAGCCATGGCGTGCGCGGTAGGTTTAAGTTATGTTATTGTTTGCAGAGTTTATCGGTTGTAATTTAGTTTATAATTTTAGTTGAAGATTATTGTTAATAAAATATCATATAAATATATAATAGAATTGTGAATCAAATCTTTATATAGATAATATAATTTAACTGTATAAAGAGTATTTATGTAGCATTAACAGAGCTAATACCACAAAATATTTACTAGTAAGTTTAGTATATAAGATAATATACTGTATACATATATTTATCAAGATTAATTGACTTTGTGTTGTGTTGAACAGTGTTCTGTTATTTGATTTGGAAAAGTGAATTAATTTATATCGGGATTTATTAAATGATCGTACTTTATACGAATAAAAAAAATAAAAGGTGAACTTATATTTTGGAGTTGTGACACATTTTGTTCATAAAGACAATTAATATATTGAGTTTATGATAAACAAATGCCTGTGATCTGAAAATGTACGTTAATTTTAAAACTGGCTATTAAAATAAGAACGCATGTAAGTTGAACCAAACGTAGTTGTGGGTTGACCCTTGACTTAACACAATTGTCTTTGCTGTCGCAAAGTAATTTCAATTGACAAGGATTTATGTAATTATAATTTTCAAAGAGAAATTACACAGATCTTATGAATGCCAACAATCTCTGTTATTAAGTTACTATAATATTAACTTATTTTGTAAATAGTTAAAGTTATATGTTATTATTGAATACATTTTAGGGTACTTAAAAGAATTTTATTTGTATAATTTTAAACAATAAATTCAGAAATATAAAAAAAAATGTGGTTTGGTTTGTGTTTTTCCAATAAAAATTTCGGTGAATGGTAATTATAGTTTGGGTTTCATGTTTTCTTTTACAAGTATTGTCCTAGTGACATACTCCTTTAATAACTTGTTTTTACTAATTAAAAGTTTGACCTGTTTGTTGAGTTGTAGATTTTATAGCTTAGCACTATTACTAAAATTGTTAATATCAATAAAAGGAACACTAATGACCTACAGAAAGAAGCAGATTAGTAATAAATGAAATATTATTTGAATAGATACATAATCCAATTTTTCTTATCTCATGAAATTAGTTAAGACACATAGACAAACTAATGAGTCTAACCTAATCCTATTACTAAATACATGACATTCTTAAAAGTTGCAGAACAAGCCTATCTTATTAGTGTTTAGAAGGGTCATCATAGGAGTTACTTGTCATAGAGATTATGATATACTGGAACAAGCATTTTAAAACCTTATCAAAAGGGTCAGTTTTTTAAGTTCTCCCTTTACTTTTGGCAGTGATTTTCCAATGGTTTTTTTTAATATCTAGGTTTGTTTTTTAAAAACACTAGGTCTATTAGACTCTTGAAAATTGTATGATTCACTTCTCTTTAATTTGGCGATGTCAGTTTTAAAATTTGAAATATATTGGTCATATGGCGTATCATTTAAGTGTGCCTTAACTTTTTTCTGTTTTAAAAGTATTCCATTTTTTGTGATGAATTGCCTTGATATTTTTATTTTGTCAAAGGATAAGCCTACACAGTTTAAAACTGGTTTTTTGATACTAAAACCGATGTTAGAAATAGAATTATATTATCTTTTGTTGTTTTAAAATGTGTATTTTAAAAAATTTAAAAACAAGTTATATACATCTAAAAATACAATAAGGTGTTAATGTTGATTTTTGAATAAAACTAGTTCTAAACTGTGTTCAAATTTACCTTTGAAAAATAATTTTTTTAAAAACAGTGCACATCATCAAATAGATGGAAATAGTAAATTATTTTTTAGTTCAGTTTGCACCATTGTTATTAGAATACAAAGGATCTAAATAATATATCATATGACCCACTTTGTATTTGAAACTTTAATGTTGATCCTTTTCAAATTAAAAGAGGTGGACTAAATCAAATGTATCCATTAATTTTAGAAACCAGTGTATTTTATTGTGGGAAAAAATAATCTGAGAAAATCTATGGAGAAAGGGACAAAGAATTTAAAATTTACCCTGTTTAATGTAATCATGGAACGTTGTAGGCAGCGTTTTATAAAAAAAAATATTGGAGTTTAAAATTCTAAATAATTCTGGACCAGCGAGAGTTGGTCAAGATCATGTCAAAACATTTAAAAAACTTATCTTTTGTTTTCAGTTTCTTTGTAGATGTGCTTGCTGTATTTTTAGAGAGCATATTAAACAATAAATAATTGTCCTTGTTTATTGTATTTACAATCTCATTGATTTTATTTGATATGACATATGTGCTTAATCTACTAATGGCCCATTTTAAGAAAACTTGAAATAATTTTGTAGTGCATAAAGGAACATCATTTGCATCTTATACAAAATAATGGCCTCCACTCGTTCTTTAATAAATAAATATATTGAGCTTGACTATTAAACAATATATTTAATAACACAAAAAATATATTCACAAAACATATTCTCACAAATAATATATTATTTACTGAAACACATTAAAAAAAAAAAAAAATTGTCACCTTTAGTGATACATTAGCTACACCTTATGTATCACGGAAAATGGTGACATTGTCGTTGAAACACGTTTTAGTAAATAAACATATTTGTGTTAATAAATAATATCTCTAATATTCATGTATAGTAGACTTACTATTTTAATTTGTTTATTTCATAAAAAACATGTTTTTTTGTGAAAAATGAAAAAAGAAACTTGTGAAGTAACTTCATTTTTAATATACATATGTCTTGTATAATCATTTTAAGACTTTCATAATTTTTTTGGATTTTATATAATCAAGTCCCACTTACTGCACATGTATTTCTGTCTCTTTTTATTGGGCCTTTTCGACTGACTCATTCAGGGGGTAGTAACCTTAAATAAATATGCTCATTGGTCACCTGCAAGTTGACCATAGCTTTATAGTGCACCTACTTAAGCCTAACTCCTTAGATTCCACTGCTTTTTAGCTCCAAAATCTTGTCTGATTTACTAGTCTCCATCTAAAATTCCTCCTGTGATCAAATACCCTGCCGTCGAGTAGAAGGTGTGTGGCGGTTTCGTTGTCCTGTCTGTAGTCTGCGTATTGTTGGTGTCTGATAAAGACCTACGTTACGCATATGGCTGTGGAGTTGATGTTGTCGGCAATCACCAACTGGAGGGACTACCCTATCCTGAGGGACTCCCCGTTTGACGCCATCAGTGTACATGTTCTTTCTTAAACACTCACTCTAAATTGTTTCACTTGAATTGGTGGTTCAACCCAGAGGGTGATTCCCTCAAGTGATTTTGGTCTGACAAGCCTAGTAATTAAATTCACTATGAAGTAAACAGTTGCCATAGAGTTAAAGACATACTTTTGAATCATTTTTATAATTGTAAATTTTCCTTAGCTGTATCAGTTTAAAACTCTACCTAATCTTACTTTGACTTTGACGTGAAGTGTAACAAATCAGCTGTTATTTAATTTGTAAAGAGGCTTGTGCAAGGGATATAAAAAAACATTTATGACATTAATTTCTTCTAAAGGATAAAATATATTATTTCTCTAATTCAAAACTTTTCATCAAAGTTTGATGTATTGTAAGTAAATTATTTTTACGAGTTAAGGCCAAAATTATTTACCATACAAGTGATTAAATGAGGGTTTTGTCATTTATTTCGGGGTCTAAATATCTTTTATTTTGGGGAAAAAAAATCAAGATGTCTTTTGCGACTAAGTACGAGATCTATTACTAAATTTTGTCAGTTCAGAGATAAAACACACAATACGATGTGGCCCTCTCTTCCAGTCACAAGAAAATTGTTTTCAAACACTCCAGATCTCTCATTCAACCTTACTTTTAATTTTAAACATACACATATTTTTGTCGAATTTGGAAGAAAACTATTATTCGTAATTGGTAGACATCTGAAAATCTTTACATTATTTATTGTTTTTAACTACTTCAGCTTTAAATAGTGTTTTCCCTCCTATTCATACATGACTATGATTAGGTAATTTTTTATTATTATTAAGACTGGGGAGAGTGTTTTAAAAGCCTCCTGCACAGCGACCTAGTTAGATCTTTTGTGCCCCGCTCTTGTTGGACTCAGGAGAGATCTATGTCTTTGACAAAATTGATCAGACCCCTGGTCGGGAGGTTTAGTAATTCTTCTTCCAAAATGAAGATAAATTCTAGAAATTTATGTCTTTTTTAGGCATAAGGCCGGGCACTCCATGATGATGTGTTCCATGCTTTCCACTTCTTCACTACAGTACTTGCAAGTATCATCGTCCACCAGGCCCTTCTTACTTAAGTGATACCTGCAATGGCTGTGTCCTGTTAGTCTTGACAATTTAAAATTTTTGTTTTACATAAATGATGGTTTGGTTGTTTATGAACTAATTTCTGTACATTACATCATGTTATATTTACATTTTGGTAAGAAAGAACCTGGTACTGTGCTTCTTTAAATGTTAAAATTAGAAGAAAAATATTTTAAATAGAAAAATTAAGATTTGAATAATAATAATTTATATTTCATGTCTACTTGGTTTATAAGTAACGGATAACTACACTAGAAGATGTGTGAAATGTACATCTGTTCTAACTCCCACACTAAACTTTCCCCAGCTTTACAAGTCTATTGATTCTAGTGAAAACAAATGTTTATCCTTACATGTCATGTTTATTCAAACTTGAGTGGATACATAAATTCCTCTTCAGAATCCCCCAAAAATTTACAACAATAGTTTGCTTACGAGATGTTTTTTTAACTGGCTAACAATTCTAGTCGTCTGTAACAATTCAAACCTTTATATGATCTTTTGACCATGAATCAATTATAAACTTTTTAAATATTTAGAACCGGATGTTCGTTTATTTGTTAGGACATGTAGGTCTGTTTTTTTTCTTCTAGTTAAAACCTCTCAGTGATCTTCCGACAGCTTGGCATATTCTTCGTAGAAGTCTGGTTGTCTGACACATATTCTATTATAGAAAATTTGATGAATATACAAGGGCGTACCCAGGATCAAAACTAGGGGGGGGGGGGCAAGCCATGGTCATTCAATATAGGCTACAATTGATTATTAAAATAGTTATTTCAAGAATTGTATTAAATTCCAGCAACAAAATGTATAATAAAGATTTATTTTTTTGCTTCCAGGGGGGAGGGGCAGCTGGCCCCCCTGCCCCTCGCTGGGTACGCCCATGTGAATATACCTTAGAGTTTCAGAAAAGTCTTCAAAGAGATATTTTGTTTATCAATTGAGACTTGCGCTTTATCTGTGCAGTGATTTCAGACTGCCTAGTGTATTGTATATTATAACAATGGTTTACTTTTCCCCCAGCATTGACAATTAGGATAATTATAATTTAATGATATATAGATCAACCCTCTGTGGTGGGGAGATTCTAATGTTAGTGTTTATTTTGTATTTTGTGGTAGATAAAAAGTCACAAAGTTACTGATTGAAGACCATTTAACTCTCTTGTGATTCTTACGAACCAGTCCAAGGTTCTTGTGATCTACCGATACAGATGTCCTCTTGCCATGGGATGCGTTCGTAGCAGTAACATTTTGGCAATATGACTTGTGTATCATTTTTCACATACTTATTTGCAAGATAGTTTAAATTATTATGTCTGTTCAGGGTAGAGTGTTCTTTAACGTATCAATCATTTTTATGGTTACCTTTGTTCTACCAGATGTTTTGTCTCAGTAGGCCCTTTCACCAGTAACCTATCCAATTTACCAACTGGGTTGCCTCTTAATAAGTCCTCTCACCTAACCTATTTACGAGCTATCTGTACATTCCACCTACCTTTATGCTTTTTACGAGTTCATACTGCAAGTAATCTTCTGCAGTCTTCTAATAATTGTTCTTGTTCCCTTCTAATACATAGTGACGTAGAGTCTAAACTAGAATCAATTTTTCCTTTCTGCTAAAACGTTTTTACTTATTTAAACCTAGGTGATGTTAGAGCAAGCACCTGCAAGACTGCAAGAGCAAGACCTGACTGTCAGAGAAAATCACTACTACACCTTTTGCCCTAGTTAATTTAGCATTGTAAGGTTGCATACTATTGATTTGTAGACTGTTATATACAAATCTGTCTTTCTTGCTCTTGAATGTAGAACCAACTTTATAGCAGACTACAAAGTACAAACTGATCTTTCTCAGTTTTAATATCCAGCATTCCGTAGACAAACTGTATTAAGATCTTTATGTGTGTATTCATGGAATTAACTAATTATTTCATCCGTGAAGATTTCATTGTTGCACGTTTACTCGATACAGGTTCTATAGCTGTTGAGTTTTGTGATTATTGATTTATGAAAGTTGTCTTAATATCCTGCTATATTCATATTACATTTTCGCTTCTTGTTTTAAGGGGAAAAACCTCTCGGCCATCATCACTTTATAAAAAATGGAAGAAAAAATAAAATAAAGGCCCTAGTCCTAGAATATTCTAATTGTGTCAGGGTAGTTAAATAGCAAGAGTTGGTTAATAGAGATCTGCTATGAAAGTTGAAAGAAAGGGATCTAACTCGACTATATCAAAAAGGTGTAGATCCAGCTAGGTTCCCTCGGGATTGCCTCGGCTTACTCCTATAAGTGAACCCCAGAAGGGGAAAGAAGAATTTAATCTATATTAATAATCTATATGAAGAATTTTTTAAATACATTAGATTATTAAGTGTTGACTGCTTAGTGCTGGAAGACCTATTGGAAAAAAATCTATTGTTTTCTAGTAAATTATCTAAATTTTGTAAAGCATGTTGTATATATTTTGTAACAACGGTTTTTCACAAATTTATAAATGGTTGCGATTTTGAAACTACTAACTGTATTTAAAAAAGAAATTTATACTGGTGAAAATTTCTTTCTGCAGTGGACAGATATTTATGTTTATTGATAAAACAATTAAAATTCACTAATTAGCCTACCTGCTTCATTCATTAGCGGTCTCAACTTTTCATGGTCATTTACAAGAATAACAGGTATGGAATAATGCAGTTGATTTGACATAATAAAAGGAATTGTTTTACTGTGTTATTCGTTTTGACCTCGGTTTTGTAGCAAATTTGCAAAAGTAGCTCTTGTAGATTCCAAATAAGAAAAAAATTACCGTACTGGAAAAGCGGTTTAAGTGGCCATTTGAAAATTTTTAACCATAAGTAATGAATAATAAAACTCAGTTTACATTCTAAATTTGACTAAAATTACGACCTCTAGTATATTTCATTTTGAGGTTGTTTTTAATTTAGAACACTTTTATTTTCATTGTTGAAAAATGTTTGGGATGTCATTGGATGCAAGATTTTTAAGGTGCAGAAAAATAACTATTATGCCGTTGTAGGACCTTCTTGTAAAACGGTAGCAAGGAAAACAATCTTTTGAAATTTGAAAATCAAATTTTGAAAATAAAATTCCTTACCAAAAAGGAATTTTAAATACCTTTTACAACTCCTTTAAAAGGTATTTTGAAATTTGCAATTTTTCTATCACAAGTTAAAGAAGTAATGAATTTGGTTTACAGGCAAAGTTTGACTAAAATTCTGTCAAAACGCCGATCACTAGAGCAGCTGATTTAATTTTAATTTTGAGGTTATATTATTGACAGTTTCATTTTTGTAATTTTAAATATCTTATTTTTTTTATGTCGGCCGCCATGTTGGAAAATGGCGGTGACTTTTCAAAATTTAGATAACATTAAAATCTCATAAAAATGAAAGGAAAATTCCCCATTTAAAGTTTTTTATCTTATAGTATTAGAGATCCTATTGGTGGCCATCTTGATTATACGCATAATAATTACGAAAATTCAAAATTGATGCCAAATTTCTCCAATAGGTAGTTTCGGGTTCACATTTCATGGTATGGGGAGATGGCAAGAGCTTTAATTTCCATATTGGAAATTAGACATTCCATCAATCCATTTTAACGTACATAAATCTGTCTAAATAATGCCTCTTATTTCCAAAGCATCACAACTAGATTTTGTAATAAATAACCAGCGCCTTATCGTCGTCACTGTTGGGAGAAATCGAACGTTTTGATTGGTTGACAACGATGTAACTTCGGTAATCCTCGGAACTCTTCGTCAATGATCGGCGATTTATTAAATTACGTTAGTTTTATTTTTCATTTTTTAGTGAAATATGGCAGTTCCTTTTTGTCCTCTTTTGTTGCAGTTTTTATGTTTAAACTATAAGTGGTAATTATACATTATTTGTAATGCTATTTTTTATAATTGGAAATCGCCCTTTTATCAGTAAATTACTGCGGGCTTAGTGGCATTTGAGGGAAACGATATTGATGCTCAGTTTTTGTTTTGTCACTTAAAGGAGAAAAATCTCTCGGTCAACATTGCTTTATAAACAAAAGAAACTTAAAATAAAAACCACTAGTCCTTGAATATTGTCAGGGTCGGAAGAGAGACAAGAATAGGAAAGATGAAAAGAGAGGGATCTAATCCAAGACTACATGGAGAAGTGTGAATCCAGGATCTTCTGTAATATGACCCTGAGGGAAACAAAGGGAGACGCGATGTTGTGCTCCAAATTATCTTGTCTAGAGAATCTCTTGCAAGCACGTAAGATGTTAGGCCTACTTCTGGATAATAGCCTTACTTTTAATTTTAAACACATGCATACAATGATAAATTTTGAAGAAACCTACAATTTATAATTCTCAGAAAACAAATAAACGGTGCAAAAAAATTGCACAAACTTTCTCATATAATTGAATACCAACATTAAAAACTATTCGTTGTAAAAATAATCGGTAGTTGTCAGTGATAAAGTCTAAAAAAAAAATTATACATTTTAATAGGACTTGTTCCACTTGAACGATGACATAATTTTGTTTTTTTACCAATTATCCTTAACCATTCTAATGTGTAATAATCGGGTAGACATTTTATGGTCCCAAGTGTCATCGTTTCAGAAAAAAATGACCTCAACAGTTTGAAATTTCGATTCTAGTTAACTATATATCCTCACCACTATTTTGTATGATCGACGATGCATATCGAAAGAAATATTATCGATTATCGAGAATTCAATTGATCAAACTAAAATGTTTTAATATTAATATAAATAACCTTAATCAAACCTATTTGTAGTGATTTTTGTTACCACTAATCCTATATGGTTGTACGGTATAGCAAAAACTCCGCGAATAGGTTAGGTTATATTTGGTCCGTCGTAATTTGTCACTTGTGTTTTTCACCATTTGGCAACGCTGCGTTATCGGGATAGGTGATTTTACCTACCACTCACGTCCGGTCTAGTTGATGGCTGGCTGGCAGCCTGTCAGAGCCATGTTGCCGATGTTAATTCCGCTACTGATTCGACTGAGCACAACAAAACTAAATGCAAGTTACGGCTATCAAGTATAGGACAGGTTAGGTTATATTTTCAAATAAACTCATGAAATTATTCAGTTTAAAACCAATATAATTTGGGTTCTTGTTTTATTCGTATCTAGATTTTTAGTCAACTGATGCACAAACATATTAATAAATAGATTTTTTTAAAGTTATGAATGAATTAAAAGTTAAAATACAGATTAAATACTTACGGTTGGTGTCTGTATATGACCTTTCAACTTTGGTTGTCTTTGGAAATAATAATATTTGAGTCTTTGAATGACGTTCGGAACCCCCCCTCAATGTTTGAAGTGTATAACAGTTCTAATGTAAAAAAAATCAAAAGTTACATTTACAAAAATCAAAAAGTTTCTTTTCTTGTTTAAAGAGGAAAAACCTCTTCGGTTATCATTGCCTTAGGATGAACAAAATAAAGGTGTCGTCTCCCCAGCGCCGAGTCTCCCCAGCGCCGAGGGCAAATGAGTATCCCCAGCGCCGAGGCCATAAATTACCAAAGGGTCTGCTCAGTGATGCAGAAGTGACGAGGGTTAATACCTTCTCTTTTAAAATAACGGTCTCGTACAAACAGAATTCCCGTTCAAAGCAGCGTTTTGACTATCAATTGATTGTAAGAACGAAACACATGGTTTCTAAAGAGTATAATGTAATAGAGATTTGTAATGAGATTACATTTGTTAAACGTTGTTATTCTCGCGCGAAGGAGCTGGTAAGCGAGAAACGAGCCGAGGTAGGCTCGCTTTCTCCCCACTATGAGTCACAGGAAACTGCCAAATATTTTTTGGCAACATAGACAGGTTTTGCAAGTCAAAGATATGTATATTTTTGTATATTTATGTATATAGAAGTATACTTTTTGTATATTTTCGAGTTTAAATCCCATAAAATGAAATTTTGGACTATAGAAAAATCATAGAAAATCGTCAGTCCACAGCCTGTGTAAAGTGAGATGGAAATCAGTCTTAAAAACCTGTGTATATCAAAGCTGTTGTTGTATTAGTCACGTTACCCCAGTCGAAAATCGGAGAGATTTGTTTCTGAGAGACAGTTTCAAAAACTGTCAGATTATGCCAAGTAGCCCGCTCGGCGCTGGGGAGACTCGGCGCTGGGGAGACTGAATCCAAAATAAAGACCCCCCCCCCCTACCCTCAAATAGCGTCAGGGTTGAGATACCTGATAGGGTAAATAAAAAAGAGGGAGGTAACACAAGACTACATGAAAAAAAGTATAGCTCCATCTAGGCTCTATCTGGATTACAAAGCTCGAAAAATATAAAAGCAATACAAGTTGTTGATATAGTTTATTCGATTTTTCTATTTTTAAAGCCGAAAAACCTCTCGGTTGTTATCATATTATACACAAAAATTTCCCATCATTTGTGCATATAAAAACTAATACACGACGTTTCGAGAATAATTATCAACTTTCTTTATCATGTGTGCAACCTAGATATGACATACATGAAAACTGCCAAAATATCCTAGAACTATGTTGGAAACTCAAATTAAAAGTAGTAATGAGAAGAAACCAGAAATGAAAAAAATATATGCAATCTTGATTTTTTTTTAAATCGTGACGTTTTATTGTGTTTTGTATAATTTAGAAATTGAAATCGCAACTCAATTTGTAATTAAAAATATTTTAGCATTTTTAAACATTACTGTTTTTAAATTATGTACCAACGTTTTGTATTATTACTGGTTTAAAATAATCAATTGAGGTTGTTTTTGCGTTTTTCATTAAAAAAATGTTCGTCTTCAAATTAATGCAAATGGAGTAAAAATGATACAAATACTTTTTATCTGATTTTAGAAGTTAGGTTTTCTAAAAATATAAAGTAATGAGTGTGCACATGTAAAAATAAAAAAAAAAAACAATATTATACATACCAAGACTAAACGCTCTACAGTAACTAAAAATTTAGGGGTGATTTAGTATCAATACCTGTGGACTGCTAAGGGGAATAAAAAAAAAAAATTGAATATTTAGATTTCCTAGTTAAAAAAATCACACTTTCACAAGTTAAAACATGGCTGCCATAATTTAAGAATCTAGAATCTCAGCCATTACTCTATCTGTTTTCGATTTTTTGTTGTTTTTACACACTGTTTTATAAATTGATTTTGAAATTCTATTTTTAATCAACATAATAGTCCCATTGTGTTGTTTCGTGTAAAATAGTAGACCAGACAGAAATTTAACTCTGCATTGAAAGAATAATGTGACACGATTTAAACACAATAAGAAGGCTTATTCATGAAAACTGTAGCATTAAATACATTTTCAAGCACTCTTAGATATTTCTGTAATATATTCTTTATTAATTAACACTTTAGAATAAAATCACTAAAGTTATGTCTTTAAAACAAATTAAGTGTTGTAAGTATAGACTTTTAAAACTGCCGCCAATTTCGGTGCAACTTTGGTTGCGCCGAAAAAATAAAAAAGCGAATGATCAAAAATATATTTTATTTTGTATTTGTATATGCATTATTTTGTAAAAAAAAAAAAATGTGTAGTAATACGTTTATTTTTTGATTTTACTACAATTAAGAAACAAAAAATACTTGATACGCGATTTTAGAGAAATACGCTTGTTTAAGTTTTATGTAAATCTGTGTAGCCTATTGGTTTATTGTTAAGTTTGAGTTTTGCGTTTGTACTCCTATTATTGTGTACACGAGGAGGTACTTTGCTGGATTTTATTTACAAGAAAAGAATGTTTTGAAAATGACAAATAAATTCAGGTAGAATTTGAAATTGTGTTGATCAATTTACCAAATCCTTGTCACAGTGCAGACATTCTGTTCATTCGTTTTGAGCAATGATGTAAACATAACCGTAAATAAGCTAGTACAGTATATTTATAACTTATGGTAAAAATATCTGTTCAGTCGTTGGATATACCAATCTAACCTAACCTAGTCTAATCCAACCCTACAGAACCTAACCTAACCTAACCTAACCTAATCTAATCTAACCTAACCTAACCTAACCTAATCTAACCTTAAATAAGCTAGTACAGTATATTTTTATAACTTATGGTAAAAATATCTGTTCAGTCGTTGGACATACCAATCTAACCTAACCTAGCCCTAGTCCAACCTTACCTAACCTAACCTAACCTAATCCAACCTTAAATAAGCTAGTATATTTATAACTCATAGAAAAAATATCTGTTCAGTCGTTGGACATACCAATCTAACCTAACCTAACCTAATCCAACCTTACCTAACCTAACCTAACCTAACCTAATCCAACCTTAAATAAGCTAGTATATTTATAACTTATGGTAAAAATATCTGTTCAGTCGTTGGACATACCAATCTAACCTAACCTAATCTAATCCAACCTTACCTACCTAACCTAACCTAATCCAACCTTAAATAAGCTAGTACAGTATATTTATAACTTATGGTAAAAATATCTGTTCAGTCGTTGGACATACCAATCTAACCTAACCTAATCTAATCCAACCTTACCTACCTAACCTAACCTAATCCAACCTTAAATAAGCTAGTACAGTATATTTATAACTTATGGTAAAAATATCTGTTCAGTCTTTGGACATACCAATCTAACCTAACCTAATCTAATCCAACCTTACCTACCTAACCTAACCTAATCCAACCTTATATAAGCTAGTACAGTATATTTATAACTTATGGTAAAAATATCTGTTCAGTCGTTGGACATACCAATCTAACCTAACCTAATCTAATCCAACCTTACCTACCTAACCTAACCTAATCCAACCTTAAATAAGCTAGTACAGTATATTTATAACTTATGGTAAAAATATCTGTTCAGCCGTTGGACATACCAATCTAACCTAACCTAATCTAATCCAACCTAACCTAACCTAACCTAACCTAACCTAATCCAACCTTAAATAAGCTAGTACAGTATATTTATAACTTATGGTAAAAATATCTGTTCAGTCGTTGGACATACCAATCTAACCTAACCTAATCTAATCCAACCTTACCTACCTAACCTAACCTAATCCAACCTTAAATAAGCTAGTATATTTATAACTTATGGTAAAAATATCTGTTCAGTCGTTGGACATACCAATCTAACCTAACCTAATCTAATCCAACCTAACATACCTAACCTAACCTAATCCAACCTTAAATAAGCTAGTACAGTATATTTATAACTTATGGTAAAAATATCTGTTCAGTCGTTGGACATACCAATCTAACCTAACCTAATCTAATCCAACCTTACCTACCTAACCTAACCTAATCCAACCTTAAATAAGCTAGTACAGTATATTTATAACTTATGGTAAAAATATCTGTTCAGTCGTTGGACATACCAATCTAACCTAACCTAATCTAATCCAACCTTACCTACCTAACCTAACCTAATCCAACCTTAAATAAGCTAGTACAGTATATTTATAACTTATGGTAAAAATATCTGTTCAGTCTTTGGACATACCAATCTAACCTAACCTAATCTAATCCAACCTTACCTACCTAACCTAACCTAATCCAACCTTATATAAGCTAGTACAGTATATTTATAACTTATGGTAAAAATATCTGTTCAGTCGTTGGACATACCAATCTAACCTAACCTAATCTAATCCAACCTTACC
The DNA here is from genome assembly GCA_963513935.1 of Aphrophora alni. NCBI lineage: Eukaryota > Metazoa > Arthropoda > Insecta > Hemiptera > Aphrophoridae > Aphrophora > Aphrophora alni. Next base: position 6,619,620 of record OY740769.1, on the reverse strand, counting down.
TACCTAACCTAACCTAATCCAACCTTAAATAAGCTAGTACAGTATATTTATAACTTATGGTAAAAATATCTGTTCAGCCGTTGGACATACCAATCTAACCTAACCTAATCTAATCCAACCTAACCTAACCTAACCTAACCTAACCTAACCTAATCCAACCTTAAATAAGCTAGTACAGTATATTTATAACTTATGGTAAAAATATCTGTTCAGTCGTTGGACATACCAATCTAACCTAACCTTGTCTAATCCAACCTTACCTACCTAACCTAACCTAACCTAATCCAACCTTAAATAAGCTAGTACAGTATATTTATAACTTATGGTAAAAATATCTGTTCAGTCGTTGGACATACCAATCTAACCTAACCTTGTCTACTCCAACCTTACCTACCTAACCTAACCTAACCTAATCCAACCTTAAATAAGCTAGTACAGTATATTTATAACTTATGGTAAAAATATCTGTTCAGTCGTTGGACATACCAATCTAACCTAACCTTATCTAATCCAACCTTACCTACCTAACCTAACCTAACCTAATCCAACCTTAAATAAGCTAGTACAGTATATTTATAACTTATGGTAAAAATATCTGTTCAGTTGTTGGACATACCAATCTAACCTAACCTTGTCTAATCCAACCTTACCTACCTAACCTAACCTAACCTAATCCAACCTTAAATAAGCTAGTACAGTATATTTTTATAACTTATGGTAAAAATATCTGTTCAGTCGTTGGACATACCAATCTAACCTAACCTAGCCCTAGTCCTAACTTAAATAAGCTAGTATATTTATAACTTATGGTAAAAATATCTGTTCAGTCGTTGGACATACCAATCTAACCTAACCTAGCCCTAGTCCAACCTAACCTAACCTAACCTAATCCAACCTAACCTAACTTAATCCAACCTTAAATAAGCTAGTATATTTATAACTTATGGTAAAAATATCTGTTCAGTCGTTGGACATACCAATCTAACCTAACCTAGCCTAGTCCAACCTAACCTAACCTAACCTAACCTAACCTAATCCAACCTTAAATAAGCTAGTATATTTATAACTTATGGTAAAAATATCTGTTCAGTCGTTGGACATACCAATCTAACCTAACCTAGCCTAATCCAACCTAACCTAACCTAACCTAACCTAACCTAATCTAATCCAACCTAACCTAACTTAATCCAACCTTAAATAAGCTAGTATATTTATAACTTATGGTAAAAATATCTGTTCAGTCGTTGGACATACCAATCTAACCTAACCTAGCCTAGTCCAACCTAACCTAATCCAACCTTAAATAAGCTAGTATATTTATAATCTATATTGTTACTGTATATAAAAATCTAATGGTGTCTGTGTGTGTTACTCAATCCACGTAAAAACTACTGGATTCATTCAGCTGAAATTGTATATGGACATTCTTAGGGTCCCTGGTTAACACATAGGCATATTTTTATTTAGAAATTCCATCAGGGCACCGCCCCACTGGCCTTGAAAACTCCCTTAACACTCAATAATCTATACGTTAACCCCGTACGAAGGACGGGTACTCTGCTAATTCATAATAAAAATATCTGTCCAGTCGGTTCAAGCTAGTTGGACATACTAATTTAACCTAACCTTACCTAACCTTACATAACCTAACATAATCTTACCTAACCTAATCCAATCTTACCTAACATAATCCAACCTTACCTAACCTAACCTAACTTAACCTAACCTAATCCAACCTTACCTAACCTAACCTAACATAACCTTACCTAACCTAACCTAACATAACCTTACCTAACCTAACTTAACCTAACCTAATCCAACCTTACCTAACCTAACCTAACATAACCTTACCTAACCTTACATAACCTTACCTAACCTAATCCAATCTTACTTCACATAATCCAACCTTACCTAACCTAACATAACTTTACCTAACCTAATCTAATCCAACCTTACCTAACCTAACATAACTTTACCTAACCTAACCTAATCCAACCTTACCTAACCTAACCTAATCCAACCTTACCTAACCTAACCAATACGATGATTGTTGATCGGTCTTTGCGATATGTCACTTTAAGATAATTTCGGTCTACACTAATTTCTTGATGGAGAAATTTTTCGAACAGTTCATCAGGTGTAATCATGAATCTTTGTGTGAAAATGTCATTTACGTTATGTTGTGGTATTTGAAAAAAACGGGAGAAAGAAGGGAAGGAAGTACTGACTGCAGTCGTATAAGATAATAAATGTGCGACACAGTTCCCCAAATAGTTTCAAGAGAACTATCTCAACACGAAATGAAATTTAAATAATTTTATAGGATGGGTGCTGAAAGTTTCCATTTCTCATCGCAACTTGTGACACATTCCCTTTATAAATTACGTAAGTAGGGTATTTCTCAACACTATTGAAAGTAATCAAGAAACTTAAAGCTTGTATCTCTAGACAAATAATACACATATCTTACGATATTTGTCCCTATCCTGCTGAATACGGTTAGAAGGCGCACTAGTGATAAATATCTTAAGTATCGCATCGCCCTAGTTTGTACGGGCTTTAAGTCTACAATGGTAAACATCTGTTCGAATTGTAAAATTGCAAAGTTTTGTTTATGGTTGTTCTGGACCATTAACATGACGCTTATGGAGGAGTAGTTTTAAAACAAAGGAAAACACCAATAGTAGCCTATAAGACACCAATGGGTAGCGTATAAGACACCAATGGGTAGCCTATAAGATACCAATGGGTAGCCTATAAGATACCAATGGGTAGTTTGTACGAATTTTATAAACGTAGGAGTTCGGTTTGAAATATTAATTTTTATTCTTCGTGGCGTAAAATAACTCTTAAAAAAGCAAATAAGTACTACAGTCATTCATGGGCTTAGGTGTTTCGTTAGACAGCTTATCATCGGATGATATGTGGTCAATACATTTCGTTCCTAACGCCGTAATTCTTAGCGTTCATGACCAGGATTCGCACCTGATCGCAACTCCCCGCGATGCTGTGTCAACACTGACAATTTTTAAAGTTCAACCCGGAACCTCTGTGGAAGAAAAGTCTGCAACCCTTGGGTAATTTCTGAACGAGTGGATATGAAAACTTTTAACATTTGCTAAATTTCGTTTAGCAAGTCCTTTCACTTTTGAAGGAGTAAACACGTTTTTACCTTTTTTAAGGGGGGTTAAAAGGGGGGGGGACCTTAATTTTTTCTAATATCAACCCCCATCGTGCAACATATCATTTTGAAGGGTATTAAAAAATGTTAGTGGCTTAAAAAAGCTTCTACGTCAAATTTTGAGAATTTTCTATTTTATTTTAGTTCTAATAGTCAGAATATCAGTAATATTCAGAATGTAAATTATGTTTAACTCTCCTTTGAAGGTGATTGGAAAAATAGATCGTTAAATTTCAAAATGGCGACAATTATAATCTGAACATGTCAGTCTCAAGATCGAGGTTGGCAAACGCGTGGATTCTATCACGTCAGCTGTTTGCCGAGTATTACAATTCTCTTGTATGTTTGTAGAAGCCATATTACCACTGCATAAATTAAATAAGTGATGATGTACTCACATTGTAAACCTTTCCATTCGGGTTGTGTTGTCAGAGGGAAGGCAGTTTTAGACAACAATATTGTGTGTGTGCTAAAAATGCATGAATTTTTTTGCTATTTTGAAATACTTTGAAAATAAAATTAATTAAATCTAAAATAACAAATACATAGTAATCCTTTTTAATGCCAATAATACTACAAGAAATTTCAGCATACTTGAAAGCGTTACGAAGGCAACGAAATGTCTAAAAAACGTGCAATGATACCTTTCGTTGGCCCGGAACCAGCGCGTGATTTTAAGTAGAGTTTCAGTAATAATTGTTTGGAAAAATGTATTAAATCAGAGACCAGAGTTCGCTGGGTCACTGGTTCAACCAGATCAAAAGCTTTCTAGGATCGTCGCTGTACAAAGCTAACGAAACCAAACGAAGATTTTAACGTTTTTTATATCAGCTAGTATTACTAATTCAATAATATTTTCAAGTGAAAAATATACGACCTATATTGGGAATTGAACCTTTGGATTTACGCGGCAATGCTCTTAATATTTATGCAATTAAAATCAATAAATACACACGTAAGAGCTGCAAGTTCAGTAAATATTAATTTCAGTGTCGTTTGTAACGAGGTAATTAATTTGATTACTCAAAAATTGCAGAAGCAGTCAAGTGAGTGAGTCTTCGCCTTGTACTGGGAAGCGACTAAGGGTTAGCTCAGTTGGTAGAGTATTGGGATGTAAAGCCAAAGGTCTTGGGTTCAAGTCCTAGTCTAGGTCGTACATTTTTCACTTGAAATGTTATTTAAAATCTTAAGCTTCGTTGACAGGATACGGGGCTTGTAAGAAACATGCAATTAATCCAGTCCCTAACCAAGCGTATAAGGTAGAATAACCTAACCTAACCTAACCTAACCTAGCCTAACCTAACCTAACCTAACCTTAATCCAGTGTAACTTGAAATGCAGACTGTGCAATCAACACTAGAAAACTGCAGAAACAAAATCTTTCTGCCTGTAGCATTAGGACGCTGAAAATAACGATCTTCGGATCAAATGGAACACCAGAAAAGTTATGCAAATTCTATACCCTAACCAAGGGTATAAGGTAGAATAACCTAACCTAACCTAACCTAACCCAACCTAACCCAACCTAACCCAACCTAACCTAACCTAACCTAACCCAACCTAACCTAACCTAATCTAACCCAACCTAACCCAACCTAACCTAACCTAACCTAACCTAACCTAACCTAACCCAACCCAACCCAACCTAACCTAACCTAACCAAGGGTATAAGGTAGAATAACCTAACCTAACCTAACCTAACCTAACCTAACCCAACCTAACCCAACCTAACCTAACCCAACCTAACCTAACCTAATCTAACCCAACCTAACCTAACCCAACCTAACCTAACCTAACCTAACCTAACCTAACCTAACCTAACCTAACCTAACCCAACCCAACCTAACCTAACCTAACCTAACCAAGGGTATAAGGTAGAATAACCTAACCTAACCTAACCAAGGGTATAAGGTAAAGGATCAGAAACTACACAAAAAGTCTTATAGGCTGAGGTGTCTAGAGGATAAAACTAGCTTCGAGTACTACTAGTCTACTAATAATAAATACTCGAAAGAGAAATGTTTAAAGATGATAAACTTTGCACAAACTTTCCCACTCGCCAATTCTCAGAACGAAATAACAAAGGACCGACACCGAAAGGTGAAAATCAACAAAACTATGGACGCTATTTATATTAATAAACTCGCTTCGCTTGTGCCATAAGCATGTACTCAGCTCAAGTTTTATTTGATTATAATCTATCTTTTATTTACATCGGTCCAAAAAAAAGTTCATTTTCGTTTTTTTTTTTGCCAATTATCCCTAAACGGTAAAATTGTTTACTTACAATAAGTTATTACTTTTCTAATTCCACTAAAATTCGCCAAATTAGCCATTACAAACTGATAAGAAATAACTACCAACAAATTATATCAAACGACCGCTATTTAAAGATTTTACAACCATTTTTTTCAATCGTATCAATGATAGTAAAACAAAACTTAGTTTACATGGTATATTTAATTGAAATAAAACGAAAATTCCTGCTATTAGAGCTATTATTGCTGATTTTGAGGTTTTGAAGATATATAAATTAATTTATTTTTGAGATATGACCCAAAATATGCCCACATATCAAATACGATAAAAATCAGTCCTTTAATTTGATCCATAGAGAACTGATAAAAGGGTCAAGGGTGTCCTAAAACCACGCTACTTAGGGTAGGCATGTAGGACCATTTATTTTTATAAAGTCAAAGTCTTTTTAGACGGCCTAGCACCAAAATATTAATTTATTTGTCAAATAAACATACATATTCATAATCAGAATAACTTTTACTTTTATTTGATAGCCCACAAATAATAATATTTCCACAAATAACATTTTAACTCCATAGTTTTTCCTCTTAACTACATGTGGGACAATATAAAGAATATAAATTCGAAGTTTGAAATGTATAAAATTATCGTGTTCGTCTTTGTAGATTGATTGCGACTTTGAGACTGACAGACACTGGCGTCAGATTATAAAGGGTCCTTGGTTTTACCTACCCAAAGAAAGAGAAATCGTTGAAAATGAAATCCGTCTTTTAGGTTACGTGGGGTTGGCTCGACGTGGGGGTTGGCTCGACACTTTGGGGAACTAGGGTCATCTGTTAAAACTCCTGCTTAATTGGCTAACCTGGTATCCTTTAAAACTAACAGAAAGCACAATACCAATCATAACTATTCTGAACTCATAAGGCACTGTTGAAGTTTATTTATGTATCCAATTCGATGATGTGTCATATTGTCGATGGGCTTTATGATTACGATGACCATACTTCTGTGAAGATTGACTAAGAGATACATAAACACTATCTAAAGACAATATCTTTATTCCTTTTAACAATTTAAATATGTTGAATCTGATTAAATAGTTTGTATGAATTGATTTTAATTCAAAATTGTTAAATGATACTGTATCTAGAGTGTTTATACGTTCATACTTATTGGTTAGTATTACCAAATTAAAAGTTAGAATTTGTAGGGAAAAAATCTTGACCTAAATAGTGATATTTATTTTATAATTGATCTTTATTGATTTTAATTATACCCGCCCGACTGGTACCTGATCCGTTCACATTTCCAGGAAGTGATTGCTATTGACTAGGGCGGCCAATATGTCGAGCCAACCCCACGACACCGTCTTCTAATGGCCATTGAATGGTTTGTTTCACATCCCAGGAAATCTGCTTTTAAAATTTCTACGCTACACATTTCTCATTGTGTGTTAGTTGTAATCGTCATAGAAAAAACTATTAGATATGATTTTGCAGTGCAATTTAATTTAAAAGTATTTTGAAATTCAAAATTTTTTTTCAAAGTTGTAGGTCACGCCTTGTATTAAGAGCTCCCTAGAACATGGCGTGGTAGTTATAAGCCCCTCCCAGGACACTTTAAATTTGTCCTAGCACTAACATATTAATTCCAAAAATAAATCTTTTCTATACTTCATGTAGGCTGTATGATAAAGGAAAAGTGACAATTGATAAGAACAAGGTGACGAGATTCTTTTTACATAGTCTTAAAGAGTACAATCTAGTGAATGAAAAACAAAAAATAAACCGCGTAAATAGCAAATACGGAAGCTCAGTGGAGAAAGTGAGGTTAATGCTTCACGGGTATGGAATATTACCTGCCCTAACCTTTATTCGCGGAGTTATACAGCACATTTAACTTAATTTGACCTAATTTAATCTTCAAAACTAGTGTTGGATAATATATACACTAGCATACAAACATTGATTTTAAAAGTAATAATACTTTTATTGAGGAAAAGGTGTGGTCACGCTGTTCTTAACAATTACCGAAAAATAATCAGTCTCTAAAAATAGACATAAAAAATATTGGTTTTGATATTCAGTTCCTGATATTGTGAAATCTCTGACGCCTGTTTGCTCGGAACTGGTTTGCCCGCTGTCGGAACATAAATGGAATGCAGAAGTCCGCTTCGGCCGACTGCTACTAGTTCAACTTTCCCACTGTCTGGTCATTTTGGTTAATAAATACAGCTGACATTAAACAGGACGCAATTGTACTCAAATTTGCTTTACATACAGAGTTTATTAACTTGAAAAATCGAATAGTAAATTACAAAATAGTTCTGACTTTTAGAATGAAGTTGTCCTTGTCTGTAAAGTGATTATGTAATAACTGGAATGTGGTTATTTTTACTGTTTCTAGTTTCCCTACAATTTTCAATAACTTTTGGTGGCAGCTACTTTAAGGCTGAATGTAGAAATTTAATTTACCCTACCTAAAATTTTGTTCAAGAAAATATTGATTCGATTTTGCGGAAATGTATATTTAGATGATCCGTCCGGAAAAAATGTCCGTTCAGGTATTATTTTTGATATTTTTCAAATTGTTATAAAGTTTAGTAATCGCACAAAATTTGACCTCTTTTTTTATAAACAAAGACCAGAGCACTTTGGTGACAATATATACAGGTACACTTTCAAAGGTCCCTTACCACACTTGGGAATAAACAAAAAACAAACTTTTTGTCAAAAGTAAATTGTTTATTCCTATTAGACCCTTATAGCTATTACAACAACATAGTTGTCATCTTCAGAGGGAATCTTAACAATTATTTTCTCTTTTTTTATATCGATTTTCGTATTTTGAAAATGAAAAAGTAATTTTGCTGTGAATCCATTTGTCGTTGTTTTCTGTACTAAGTGGCTACCAAAAAATTAAGGAATATGAAAATGGTTGGGGGACTATAGTGTGCTCATTATAGAACCCTATTGAAATTTAGAAAAATCTAATTAAAAATGTCAACATGGTTGCATTTTATATAGTTTTTTCCTAATATTTCGTGTGTTGAATCACATTAAATTCGATAATAATTTCCAGATTTTATTTTTGTATTTAATGGTATCAATCCCACATCCCTACGATGACAGATAGCGAAGTTATTGTCAAATTTAGTTGAGAATTCTAACCTTCAAAGAAAATGTTATAAGTTAAATATCTGGTAAGACCGTGTCTTCGAAGCGAAGCGAGTGGACGTACAGTCACGAGGCCCGTAAGAGCTGATACGAGCAAAGCGAGTGTAAATAAAATCAAACAAAAAATAGTGAAGATATAAACAGAAATGTAGAAACCTGTGTAAACAAACTACAGTACTTCTTGATCTATCAAAATACATTATATGATGACTGGGTAAGTACCATGAAGGTTTATCAACTTGTTTAATTATGTTTCCAGTCTCTTCCTCTCAATTTTTGATGTTTCATTATTTGGTGGCACCTACCTTAAGGCAGAATTCAAAAATTTGATTTTCAAAATTGGTTATAAAATTTCCGACTCAATATTCCTGAATTGTCGCCCCTATATTTCGATCAAAAATGCAGGTGTTTTTTAAAGTATTTTCCAAATTATTTTTTTATTGTACGGTTTAGCACATTTCTTTACGGGATACAACTGGGTGGGGAGGGGGGACTTAAATAATAATTTACACTTTTATATTTTTAAAATCTTCTTTTCACGTTTCCCACCCTTCCTCTTCCATCAGACAGTTTTAATCGCAACTCACCCCCTCCAATACTAGACTCCACCCCTCTTTAAATCGGTAAATACCAACGTCCTTTTATGCGTAAATTTTCCATCAGTCAATTAAAATCCCTCCCCATTTTATAACTGACAGTTCACCCCCTACGTTTTCAGTTTTGTTATGTCCTCATGAGCCACGAGCTCGCATTAGGTTTTCTTTGTAACAATAACAATGTTATTTTTTTGTGTTGTGGAGCGAAGTGAGACAATATAATGACCTCATATTGTGTCGGTCATTATAGAGGAAGTTGTATGACAGATGGATTATGAAATCTGTCAAATTTTTTGAAATACTGTGTACTGTTTTTCTGTATAAAATTTTCATCAAACGAGTATACAGGTTAGGTTAGGCCAGGTTGTGTTATATATTCAAATAGACTATGAAATTATTCAGTTTAAAAGCAACATAAGGTAAATAATACTAAATCGACATAAATAAATCGGGAAAATAACAGAAACCACTATTAAATACAAACAGCGATTCTCATAAGAGTGTTGTAGGAACAGCTGATCTCATAGACTAAATGAATTGCCGATCTTAAAAAGGATTGCAGCTGAGTTAACGTAACATTCAATATGTTATTTTTGTTTATTATGACAGTAGATAGAGGATATTCGTAAAAGGGTTGTTTTGAGTTTTGAACTTCCAAAAAAGAACTTACATAAAGTAAACAAGTACCAAATTACTTAAGAGACAATTTGATGGAAACCATCATTGTAGGTACTTATCCAGTCCCCATCAGCATACAATGTAATACAAACGTTTAAGAAAATTAACACGAAAGTGCCTTTTTTTTCCTTCTTTTATTTTTTCGATAACTCAAAATTTGTAGATAGCTGTTAGATGAAAAAACACAAAATTTTGATTTTCTAAAAAATCAGCTCTAAGGACCCTAGGGACCTCAGGGCTTGGCAATCCCGAGGTGTCTTGGCTGAATCTACACATTTCCGATCCTGACACTTTGAGTATTCCACTGCTATGGGTTTTTATTTTATATTTTTGCCGTCTTTGTTTTTATAAAGTGATGGTGATTTTGAGGTTTTTCTTCTTTTTTTTTTTTAAAGAAGATTATTAGTCACCATTTCTCCAAAAAGTCGATTGTTAAGGAATAAATAATAAAAAACAAAAATGAACCTTGAACGGGTCATTCGAATATCGATTAATGAAATACTATTTATGAAACTTGTTTATGTCACAAGCTAAGCAAGTTTAGACCCTTTAATATTCAAAAGATGGCGTCCATGGTTTACTTTAACGTTTTGGTAACAATAAAATTGTTTTGATTCGTTTTTAGGGATAGATGAGTGAGAAAATTTGTACTGTACAATGTTTTTGCATTTATCTTATAAAAGCTGACAAACAAAGTTACCATAGCAACCAATACACACTTGTAACAGCTGATTTCAGTTTTACTGATTCATTATAAAGACAAGTTAGGGCCTAGCCTAGACCAGTGTGAAACAATTTTAGAAAGTGTTTTAAACTTGATTTCGGCCTAAATTATTTTAAACTAGTCAATAACCTGATCCAATGAATGAACATCTGTGATACAAATTATCGTTATATACAATTTTCAACTATTATTGACTTATTTTTATAATAGTCAAATAAATATTAGCCGTTGGTGTATATAAGTGGAAGCTATACCTCCATCGAAGTATCTGTTCTAATCGTATTTGTTTAGCTCAGTTATACAGCTTTAAAATAGACCTACTTAGTTTCTCAAATGTTATATTGTTCAAATGATTGGAGATTAATGATCCAAATCTGTGTGGAAAATCATAAGTAAAAATAAAAGGTTGGAGCTTGTGGTAAAACCACTGGACTTTGAGAGAATTATTTTGTAAAGTGGAAGTGTTTTAAGCGGTCTATCGCCAACATGTTAATTTCTTCGTCATATAAACTTATTCGTAATCAGAATAACTTCTAATTTATTTGATATCCTTACATTTTTGTTTTGTTACCGCTATATTTTTCACATATGTGGGACAATATAAATGCAAAGTTTGCAATATATAGGATTTATCGTCTTGTCTGTGTAGATTGATTGCGACTTATAGACAGTTAGACAATAACGTGAGATTATAAGGGTCTTTGATTTTACCTACCCAAAGAAAGAGAAATCATTGAAAATCCAATGCATCTTTAAGTGGGTATTGAATTGTTTGTCTTACAATCTACAAAATCTGCTTTTAAAACTTATACGCAATGCATTTCTCATTTTGTGGTTAAATTAAGTTGTATTCTTCATACAAAAAACTATAATATATGATTCCGCACTGTAATTTAATTTTAAATCCAAACATTTTTTATTAATGTTTTTTGTGAAATAACATACATATTCGTAATTAGTATAACTATTAGTTTTATTTGAACGTGACACAGATTTCTCCAAAATTTATAAACCCTAAGGTTTTTGCCCGTAAGTACACCAAAGTCTTTTTTCATCGCTATATTTGTCCTATATGTGTAGGACAATACAATACAATGGTTGATTGGGTATGTACTACGTTGGCGCCAAATAACCGCTTTGTAAGATCTTTCAGTTTCCTTCTCCTTCATTCCCTACAATGTTCTTCTTTTGTAATCCTGTAGTTTTATTTGTCACACCACAGATTCATCTTTGTTTTATATTATTTTATAAACAGCCTGTACTTGAGAACTACGTTTCATCACATCCTGTAGATAACTTAGGTAAACAATTTTCTAAAACTCGTGAATTTTTATCTCGAGTAGAAGCAAATGATATCGGGAAGTTGAGAAATGCAACTCAATTTTTATTGGAGATAAATTCTTTTATTCAACTTTAAATTGATTAATTTTATTTAAAAAAAATTATTTTTTTAAATAAATATCTTACAGACTTTTTCATTAAGAAATTCCCAAAACCAAATAAAAAATAATCGTCCCATAAAATGTAATTTCGGCATTTGTCAATTAAAAAGTCAAAATGAACTGTGAACCCCATCTGAATATATTTATGTGTTTTAATAAAAGCTCAAACATGCTTCTGGTGTGTCATAACATGTATTCAGCAAAAGTCGTTGATTAAACACGAGTTTTCAAATGACAGCAGTCAAGGATAACTTTTGTTTTTGCCAATTATTCCTGAGCCTTTATAATTTGTTGGCGATTTTACACGCAAGAAGCCTGTTGACAAATATGGATACACCACCACGACAGTAGCTTTATGAACAATTACGAGTTTTAGAAAGCTGAATATTTGGTTTGTTTGTCAGAACTGGGTATGCACCACGATGGTTCTTGTAAGATTTGACTGGCTTTTCTTGACAAATTCAATTTCAAATGGGAGTTACTTCAAACAATGGACGGAATCAGTAAAACAATGCTATTTCCATGTCTGTAAAGTTTTCTATAGATTGACGTAGGCCTTATAGTGTTGTACATCTTTCACTGATAACTTAACCGCTTCACGCTTAGTTTAAAATAAATGATAATATATACGCGACGAATTCATTGAAGTATATGTTGGGAAATGTTTTATTTTAACCCATATTGGAGAATTTCATGTGATGCTCAAAAACAAATCTATCGACTTTTTGGGGGTTTTAAAGTCTCAAAAATGGTTTTTCGAATGATGTCCAGTGCTCTATAATATCAACGTGTGGACAGATTTTAATAAAATTTGATATGTGGGCTTATTTTTTTTCCATTTATTGGGTTTTTCATTTTTTTTTATATTCAAAATTTTAAAGTTAGCTGTTATAAGAAAAAAATAAAATTACAATATTTTGAAGATCATCGCCAACAATTTTAATCAAATTTGTAGCTTCTCAGCCATTCTTTTATAAAGTACACCTCATGTCAAAAAAAAAAAATAATATTTTTTTGTAATTTCAACGTCTTGACTTTATGTATAAACATCCATATAGGCTAGTTCATAAATATGAATAAAACCATGATTTCCCCCAATTTTTCATTATAATATTGATTTCAGTATTTAAAAAAAAAATAGAAATAGGCCCTATGATTCACAGCCTACAAGAGCATCTACAGTTGTTGTGTTATTGTAACTTTAACAAAATATAGGCCTAGTGTCTTTCTCAAATTTATTATGGAAATTTGATAAAATATGAATTTTAGGGCTACTGGAATAACTTCTTTAATTTAATAATTTTCCATTTGTTTAGCCAAAACAACATGTAACAATTAGTGTAGTTAACTATGGATTATCTTTAAGTTCATAAATAAAAAGTATTTCTTTCATATATTGTATTTCTTCTACTTTCCACTACACGTGTCACGTCCGTGACGACAGGAACCATTTTTTTTCTCTCAACAAAAATAAAATAATAAAAACTAGATATTATGGTTATAAAGATTATATATTAAGCAATAAAGTAATATTTTATTTTATACCCTAACTGTAATAATACTTAACAGAATTTTTTATAAGACTTGCCGAACCTCAGGAGACAGGTGAATTTCTTGTCACGTCCGTTACAGCCAATTAAAGTTTAATAATACCTAGACTATTCAATCATGCCACATGAAATTTGACATACAGTTAAATAACCTTCATTCCTTTAGGCTCAGCAAAGAAAATATTTGCTAGTGAATAATTTTTACCATTTTTTCCTACTTGTAAAGTCATCAAATTATCACCTCCGTTACAAAAGAATGGCTGTTCTATAGAATCAAACAAAACTATCTAGGTTGCGATCTCACACAAAATTTCAGTTTGTGCGATAAAAAACAAAAATCGATCAAGGGAATGGAATCCGATACACAGAAATACTAGTTTCAGAAAACCTGTGTAACAACTTTTTTTTAAACAAACTTTCCTTACTGGATAAGACCCCTTGTTCTACCTACACAATTCAACATTTCCTACAAGGTCTTGTGAGCATTACATTTAGAAAATCTGTTTGTATTATGTTGTAACACGAGGCTGGTCTATGAGAAAGTTAGTGCAATATTTTTTTCAGAAGTCATAAAATTTAAAAAAAACTGATAAAAAATAAAATTCCTTAAATCTCCTCGCATTTTGTAAAACTGTGTAATAAGAGACAGAGAGAGAGAGAGCGCTAGACAAAGTTCATCACGAACTCGTTTTAAGTTTAAATTGATGTAATTAGTGTTGTAATGCATGTTGCTAAGCAAGACTGGAGTTATTTTAATGACTTTAACATCGTGTTAACCTATTTTATTCTAGGTTATGTTTTAACCTAAATAAATCCTGGCTAATTCTTTCATTTGTTGGGATACGTGTTTTTATAGCTCTATATTTTAGATTCCTTCCCCCCCCCCCCCCCTACCAACGGAAACTTTGAGCTTTCTTTCTCAAAATATACAGGGTGATTCAAAACCAACAAAATTTTAGGACCGCATTTTTATTTCAAAAATAGCAATAATAATTAAAAAAATATTTTAAAACATTTTTATGCGGCTTTTTTTACGTAATATTTTTTTAGTGATACAGAAACCAAGAATTGTTGTAAATTGTTTAAATAGGTGGACTATTTCACATGTTTTAATGTATGTTGTTTTAATCATTAATTTGTCAAAAAATGTACTGGACAAAATATTTTGGTCTTTAAACGACAAACTAGCTTCATTTTCATTGTTGTCCAAAAGTCTTAATAATAGAAAATAACAACGCAAACTAGAAGTTGCTTATTTTACTTAAATCCAAAATGGCGACAGGTCAAATATTCATACTTGGGTATTATAGGCTACTTTAAAATTTTAACCAAAAATAATGAATTTTTAATTTAAAGTGATCAAAGTTGAATGATACCTTTAAATTGAAATATAATTCGACGGGGCTTTATATTTTGAACATTTTGAATGGATCCTCCAAAATCCCCCATTTTGGGATGGAATTGAATGTATCTTATAAATTATAATCTAAAATATGGTGTTTTTAAACAAAAAAAAAAAAACATTTCTAAAATTTGAGCTGTGTACTTTTTCAAGTTTTAAAAGTTACTTAAAAAATATAGTAAATGAAACTATGAATAACCTAACAAGTTAGAACAAAAAATAACAGCTGACTAAATTAGTAAAAAAAAACAACACAAATTTAGGTTAGGTTGACATATTAGAACTGAAATAATTGTTTATGTGTGTTGCATAAGCAAGCAATATCTTCCATAAATACAATATTGCACAAACTTTCACACTAATACAATATATAATGTGATATAAAAATAATCATCAAGAATATTCGGTAATTCTCCACATTACAGAGTACCCTGGTTTAGTACCAAACTGAACCCCTTTTAAAACTCGAAACACCCTTTTGCGAATATTTTTAAGATCTGTAATCTGTCTGCTGTCATAACAAACAAAAATAACTTAATTGTGACTATGTTCGCCTCCATTGCAATCCTTTCAAGTTCCGCCATTCATCTATTCTAGACCTACTTGCAAGATTGGTGAAAAGTTGTTATAAAGTAGTTGGATCAATAAGACATTCAAATGATAAAAACTTTGTGCAAATTTGTTAAGGTTAGGTCCATAAGAAATTCATTGGTAAAAATTGGTAATAAAGAAAATACAATTTAAAATTTCTCGCTTATAAATAGAGATTCATTTTTGGGGATACAGAGCATTTTTAGTTTCGGCTATGTAAAAAAGTAAGTGTAATCTTTTTTCACAGTTTTAAAACAAAATCTCATGTCAAATTTAAGGTTATGTTTACATTGTTGTTTTAGAACAGGTTCGCAGAATATCTGCAGCTAGGACATTATATTTGATGTAGATGTTATGTTTTAAAATTAATGTTCACATAAATGTTAAAACATGTGTTGATATTTTATGTGAAATATGTTTATAGCTTCTCTTGAAAATAGCAAGACCAGCTGTCAAGTCATCTGCCAGGGTTTGACGAACTTCTCAGTCTCACTTGAACAAGTTTTATCAAGAGGTAAGATTTTGATAGATTTCAATGAAATGTCTAATTTAGAAACGCGGTGGGATTTCGACGCCGAGTTAAAAACAATCATTGTGTACAGGGTGTTCAATAAGTACGTGTCAAATTTTGGGAGATGATTCTGGGCATCAAAATAATGAAAAACAAGTTAAACTTTTGCAGTGTATCGCAAAATCTAATAATTTTTTACTACATCATTTTGAAATAAAATAAAATAATTTAGCCTTTTCAATGTTGTTAAAGTTAGAAACTTAAAAACTATTTGAACGCGAGGTGCTCTACTCTGGCTTGTAGTTGTACACAAAACTGGAACAATATTTGAAAAAAAGGAGGAATATATTGTTGAGTTTAAGATAGATTTGCAGAATTACCAGGCTCAACCATTTTCGGTTAAAGTGTAACTTGGAGCTGTAAAATGTGTCTGTGTTATTTATTGGTTTGTTATGTAGCCTATACGGTGTAAGTTTTAGTCCCTCCCCCCACTACCTTTTTTTATATAGTTTAAGTTAGAAAATTGTAATTCCGCATATCCATATTGGACATAAATATCTTGATTTTGATGCGGTTACTGACTGTCCAACTCAAATGGGGGACGGCCCACAGGAAGTCGGAAGAAAATCTTAAATGAGAGCATAGGTCGTTATGTACATTAAATTAAAGGTCTTTGTTAGTAAGCTCATTTGCCCCAAACCAGATCTCAAAAGCTTAATCCTATCGAAAATGACGGGGGTTTAAATTTTATAAAAAAATTAGGAGATCACCGGAAGTCAAAGATCTAGGCGTCAACTAAAAGATTTTAATTAGAAGAGGGTCATGTGATATGTCATTCAACACTGCCTTTTTAAGCTAAAAAAAAAAATGGTGGAATTGGAATTAAAAAAGGACGAGTCGGTAACACCACAAACGACAGTTGTTTCAGGTGTCTAACAAACATTTTGCAGGAAAAAATTCAGGGGAAAACATTTTAAAAAGTAGGGCGGTTCTATCACTTACTCTTTTATAAACTTTAACACCTCGTAATTTTTAATATGATGCACCTTATGAGATCTGGTTTGAGGCAATGAGCTTACTAACAAAGACCTTTAATTTAATGTACATAACGACCTATGCTCTCATTTAAGATTTTCTTCTGACTTTGCTGGGGGCTGTTCCCCATTGGAGTTGGACAGTCTGTGATGGTATTCAAACCAAATTATTTAGGTCCAATATGGATATGCGGAGTTTAAAATTTCTAACTTAAACCATATAAAAAAGGTGGGGGGAAAGGGATTTAAAACTTATCCTGTATATTTATTTATTATATTGTTTACTGTGTGAAAAGTGATGTAGAATTGTATTAAATTTAAATTATGACAATCCAAATATTTACTGCAGCCAAGTTCCATTATGTACTTAATTGAGACAATAAATACAAATACAAATTTTTATTTTTTATTGAAAATAACTGAAATATCGTTAAAAACTAATTCTTGGTAATTTACTAGAACACACAAAACCAGTATTAAGATACAACTCAATAAGGATTTTTAAAAAGTTGAGTGCTATCGTCTGGGGGGGGACTAAGAAATGTTTTTTGGTAGTTGTTAACTATATCCCTACCACTCGTAGACCTATGATCAATGATGTATATACTGTATCAATACATCAATACATATATTATCGGTTATTGGAAATTCAGTTGATTAAACTAACATTTATATAACTAAGCTATTTGTGATGATTCCACTAATCCGATATCTCGACAACCCTTCAACATACAAAACAATTATTATTTCCTCCAGCTAACAAAATATCTTCTCCTTTCTTTTATACGGAGTTGATATGTGTCACTTTACCGCCTTAGGGCGGGCAACTATTCATAAGGAAAACATTAGTTAGTTGTAGCTTACTTTTCAGTCGTAAGGTTGTTAAAAAAATCATCTGTTTGTTTTAAATCGAATGACGATGAGTTGTTGTCATAGCAACAGACGACGAGAAACCATTGTTTACATTCAAGACGCAATGTTGTTGCTGTCATAACCTAATTTCTCAACTGAACGCAAAATTTTGATTGTTTCTTACTTTAAAACTTTATGGATAGTGGTTTTTGAAGGTACTCCTCCAGATATTATTCAAGATGCTGATTATGTAAACTGCTAATCTCTGGAAAAATCAATGAACAGCAATCCATCTATTGAAATGTTTGTTTCACATCTCACAAAAAAACTGCTTTAAAAAGTTATACGCTACGCATTTTCATTGTCGTTAAATTATTGTATTCGTCATACAAAAAAAGTATAATATATGATTTAGCAGAGAAATTAAATTTTAAATACAAATAATAATAATATTTTTTTTCTTCAAATTTTTCGTTTACACAGTGTTTAGATGGGGGAGGCCGATATCTAACACTTTAAATTTTGTGTAAAGCAAACATTTAAATTTTTTCGTCAAATAAACATAAATATACGTAATCGGAATAAGTTTTAGTTTTATTTGATATCCTACATATAAGATTTAAAACAAATTTAAATATGATAGTTTTTGCCCCTTAAGTAACCCTAGGTATTTTTTTTTTAATTGGAATATTTATGTGGGACAATACTTTGAATATAATTGCAGTTTGAAATATATAGGAATCGTATTGTCTGTGTAGACTGGTTTGCGATGGTAGACGACGGACAGACATACGCGCGTGAAATTATAGGTTAGGTTAGGTTTTACCTAAGGATCCTAATAAAGAAAAATCCAATCCATCTTTTTAATGGCTATTGGATTGTTTGTCTCTCATCTCACAAAAACTGCTTTTAAAACTTATACTCAAAGCATTTCTCATTGTGTGGTTAAATTAAGTTGTATTCGTCATGCAAAAAACTATAATGTATGATTTAGAACTGTATTTTAATTAATTTTCTTTTTTCACATTTGTAGGACACGTGATGTTAGAGGGGAGGTACATGATATTTGACATTTTAAATTTGACTTAGCGTCAACTTATAGTTTCGTCTTAAAATTATCATATTCTTAATGAGAAAAACTTTTAGTTTTATTTGATGTTTAAAAAAAAAACGATAGTTTTTGCCTTTAACTACCTTAGTGTCATTTTTTGGTTACAGCTATATATTTTTTCTATATGAAGGATTGTACAAAGAATATAATTAAAAATTTAAAATATATAAGATACATCGTCTTGTCTGTGTAACATGTTGTGACTTACAGATGGACAGACACGCGTGTGAAATTATGAAGGCACCTGGGTTTTCAACCTACGGACATTAAATATATGACATTTTTAATACAATTGTCTAAATTACCCTTACAGATTTCATTACAATTTCTGTGAAAAGGGAAGATTCATGACCAAAATCAGCTTAGAAAAGGAAAATTTCGGTTCAGTCATAATAGGCAAAATATGAAATAGAATCTTGATCGCTGGCATTTTAAACTCAATCAAATGTGATTTATTATTCGAACAGATTGTGCAGAAGTGAGGGAAACTTAAGTTAGATTAGGTGAACAATCTTTTGATTTCACATGTTTATAAGTTTATAATGAATATATGGGACAATGTTATAATGTAATACAATAATACACTGGGAAAAAAAGGGGGAAAACAATGTATTTTATTTCCTATTATCCGATATTTTGGGAAGAAGGTGATTAATGTTATTTTTGGTTTTTGGTCGTATCTGCGAGAGTAAAATATTTTTACACAGTTTTTATTTATGGTAAAAGTGCTGGCCAACAAATATTCTACAACGAAAGAGTTGTTCTTGAATGAATACTAATTATGTCTGTTACTAATAATACAATTTACATTTCACTTTTTACTATTCCAACCTTGAACACCTACAAAGCAAACAGTTGATAAAGTGTTATCTCTTGTCTCTAGAAACCAACTTATTGAGTCTCGGTTTACAAAGATGGTGACTGTTATTATATTTTAGAAATTTATCAGCAAACAGTTGGTGTGGTTTCAGATTTCTTGAAAATATAATTTGATCGCAGCTGACTTGCTGGCGTGATGTAATTTGAATTTTTATTTTTTTTTGTTTTTGTTTGTGGACGTTGAACTTGCTAATTTATTAATATTGTACAGAGAACGCTATGTGTGTATTATACGGACCCCCCCCACTTTTTGTACATCAAACAGTAACTAAACTGCAATTTTAGTATAACCTAACCTAACCTAAACTTACCTAACCTAACCTAACCTAACCTAACCTAACTTAACCTAACCTAACCTAACCTAACCTGTTTGTGGTGATTCTTGCTAGCACAAATCTGATCTAAATTTTTAGTTAGAAAAAACTCGAACAGGTTAGGTTATATATTGAAATTATTCAGTTTGAAACCAACATAAGTTAATAAATCAGTAAAATAACAACTCAAATCGCTTTTCAATACAAACAATGATTCTCGTAAGAGTGTTGCAGTAGCAGTGACGTCGTAGTGGACACTGTCTAGACTGGATGAATGGCCGACCTTGAAATATGATTGCAGTAGGTGGCAGGTTTTTTTGTTTGTTATAACAGTAGATATAACGGAACTTAAAAATATTCCCAAAGGATGTTTTGAACTTACAAAAAAAGGGGGGGTCAGTACACAAGTACCAAATTAATTAAAAGACAAGTTGATGGAAATCATCATGGTGCCTACCCAGTCCCCATCATACATGTAATACAAAACATCTAAAAGTTGGTTTCTTTTGACCTTGTAGGAAATGTTAAATTGTATTGATAGATAAAGAGATCTTATCCAGTAGGGTTTGTTTAAAACAGTTGTTACACAGGTTTTCTGAACTTTGTAATTATGTATATCACTACATTCTTAATGTCGGTTAGGGCTTAACGAACCTCTAGGATGTATTTTATAAATTGTCAGTGTCTCAATCGCGTGAATTAAAAAAAAAAAAAACTGTAGAGGTTTTTATTACTAAAATTTAGGTATTTTATTAGACTTGTTATTTTTGAGTTAGTTGAGAAATATTTTTTTTTTTTTTGTGAATTTGTGTAAAAAATGCGTTTTTCAAATAATATTAATTTCCTTAATTTATGAAGTTTTAATATTATTTAAGAGAAAATTAACACGAATGTTGAATTTGTAGCATTTAAAAAAAAATCTGTTTATTTAAATTGACTGTAACTCAATCAATTTTAATAATGAAATTAAAAAAAAAAAAAATGTAGGGATGTTTATTACTAAAATGTGTGTACGATAAAAATTATGCATTAAAAAAAAGGCGTGTTTTAAATATGTATAACTCAGTAAAAACACAAATGTGAACTATATATCTCTAATAAAAAATAGTGTGATGATTTAAAAGAATTTTAATCTATGTTATCAACGACTACACCGCAAAACTCATTTCGAACCCACTTCAACAAGTCTCATGACCGTTCAACTCTTTCATTACTGTACAGATTTTTCATTACGATACACATTTTCAACTAATCACATCTCGAAACTCTTCCATAACCAATAGAAAGTCAAGGTTTTTAGAGGTTATGAAAGCAGCTGATCTGTCATATTGTTTGTTATTTCTAATCTAACCTAACGTAAAATGTGTTGAGCGTAGTAAACGTGGAGGCCTGTTTCCAAAAAGTACTTTTTAAATAATTGCACCGTTCAAAACGTTTACACGGAGCCAAATCCTAATAAGTAATTGATTTGTCTAAGTAATTTTTCTTGTATTGTTAGGTGTATTATCTGTGTGTGTTTTACCGAAAGTGCTGAAGTGATTTGAGCACTGTATAATCAAGTATGCCTCCTTGATATAAAGATTTTATTTTCTAATACTCTATATAATGTAGACGTAGATACAGTATTGTATGCAACAATCTTATGTAGTCTATAACGCTCGTTTGTAGTTTAAGAGATCAGACGAGCGTCGTATAAACTACTATGCTGTTAAAAAGTGACAATAATGATACGAATGTACAATTTAAAAAATCTTATTAGGCTAATTTCAATCATCATATTGAACGAATAAACAGATAAATTGTTGGTCTTTTAAATTATATTGATTTTTTTTTTTTTTTAATTTGAGGAGCGGAAAGGTCCTCTAAATGCCTATGTTAATTTGAGAAATTTTAGGTATATGTTTCTCTTAAACTAATACATCTACTGACTTAAATTATTCTGTGTCGTAAGTTCACCTTTTATAACAAAGTAGTTGATGGGCCCCGTTTCACCTGCGGATAGTTGAGATAGTTTTTTTTTTTTTTTTTTTTTTTTTTTTTTTTTTTTTTTTTTTTTTTTTTTTTTTTTTTTAACAACCCTAATAAAATGGGTGGTGCTGCTCAGGAAGTAAATTATTGTTAAAACACCGATTTTGATCAAAATCGACCCATAAATAACAAAGAATGGTACTTGTTTTGGAGGTAAAAAACACCTTTGTAGTGGAACATTTTCAAAACCCTTTCTTAGTACGCGTCTACAGACCTACCCCAAACCATGTTAAAAAATTTCATAGGTTCTTGGATCCAGAGATATGCTTTGGGGGTAAAAAACACCCTTGAAGTGGAACATTTTCAAAACCCTTTCTTAGTACGCGTCTACAGACCTACCTTAAACCATGTTAAAAAATTCATAGAGCTAGGGTCCTTGGATTCAGAAATATGCTTTAGGGGTAAAAAACACCCTCTAGTGGAACATTTTCAAAACCCTTTCTTAGTACGTGTCTACAGACTTACCTTAAACCATGTTAAAAAATTCATAGAGCTAGGGTTCTTAGATCCAGAGATATGCTTTAGGGGTAAAAAACACCCTTGCAGTGGATCATTTTGTACTTTGAGCGCTGTCATTAATATTTTTTAAGCCGAAAAACCATTGCGGTCATTATGGCCTTGCCGTAATTAAAATCATGTTTTTCGCTGAGAATGTCAGTATGCCACAAACAAATCAATTTAAAGCAGTATTTAAATAGTTAAAAAAAAAATTTAAGTGATTTATTTTCACTTTTTGATGGACAACTACTGAATTGACATTTTTAGTGACAAAAAGCTTAGGTCGGTTGTAGGATTGGATGAGAAAGTTTGTGCAATGTTTTTCAATAGAAATTATGTGAAAAAAAAAAAAAAAAACCACCTAAATACCTACGACAATAACACGGGATGTGTGGATTTTAATGCAATGGATCTAACAATATTTGGCATATAAAAGGAAAATCTATTAAGAGGTTAATTTTAAATTTACTTGCTTGCCAAATGTTTGCATTAACTTGGATTGTAAATGGAGTTTAAGATTTGTGACATGAAGAAGTGGGGGGGGGGGGGTGTATTTAAATAGAAAATTAAACCTCTTAAGTGTTATTACTGTATAGAAGTAGTACCGGAACTGCTTAAAATATCTCAGCATGTAATTGGTTTATAAAAACGTACAAGTCATTTAAATACCTGTACAAAAGCTATGTTTAGGTTACAGGGTTTTATCGAAAAACAAAAGAGTATAGTATAAAGTTATTTAAATATGTACCGTCATTTTAAAGACCTGGAGACTACTAAAACTACCTATAGGATACTTTTAAAATAAACTATTTTTTATCACAGCTACACCCAAATTTTCAGTTCCCCAAAAAATGGAAAAAAGTCCCGATATTAGAACAATATATATTACCAAATTTTTATTGAAATCAGTCAACGCGTTTGGGCTGTAGAGAACTGCATATACAGACAGACAGACAATCCAAAAACCACCTTCTTTACAAGTAGCAATTACAAATTTGGTATTTAGTCTTGGTTGTATAAATCATTGTTTGCCAGAAAATCTATCAGTAAATTAAAGAAATAAAAAAATGTTTACCAGAATGCCTTACATCCTACCAAGTCAAAACATTTTGGTTACAATAAAAATGAGATAATTATTACATTTAAAAGCGAAAAAGTTAAAAGTCATAACTTTAAAACAAGAAATTTTAAATAAATTTTTATCAAATTTATCTTCTTTTTTTTTTTTTTAATGTGGTTGAAATAATGGTCCTCAGTATTTTAAAATGATGGTTGTTTGAACTTTTGTCGGTAGTTCCTTCTTATCTCGAACCTGTAATAGCTCATTTTTTTGTTAATTGAAGAGTTGCATTAGTACAGGAAAATTGTATTTGTTTGAGACAAAAGAGAGGTGGAAAAAGAATTCTTTGTTAATAATTCGAAATCGGTGTTTTATTGAAAATACCACACGAGTATTTTTTTGTAGTTTTAAAAACCGTTTAATTTGGTTTTATATAGGTTAAGTTAAAAACTCGAAATTAGTGTTTTATAAAAAAACACCCACTACTTTTTTTGTAGTTTTAAAAGACGTTTAATTTGGTTTTATATAGGTTAGGTTAATAACTCGAAATCAGTGTTTAATTGAACAATACAAGTACTTTTTGTTTCACAAAATATCTGATAACGAAAAACCACAGCTAACCTTCGCCAAATAGGGCTTGATACTTGGTGTGTCGTATTAAAGCTAGAGCTAGCTCTCAATAGAACTTCCATCCATGAACATGGTTTATCGTATGAAATCATGACAATAATTTAACAAAATTACCAAGAGCTGACCCTGCTCTTTTGATTTTTGTGGAGGTAGATCTTTGTTCGAGGTAATCACAGCATCTACTGAACCGATCTCAATGAAACATTGGAAGCTTTAGTAGTATATTTGAAGAAGGTTTGTTTCATATTGATATCGTAAAAAAAAAAAAAAAACTAAGTTATTGCAAAAAATATAAATGTGTAGCAATCAACGTTAACGCATGCGCAGTCGGGAATCACTCTGCGATTCTGTGTTTGAACAAAACTAATAAAGAAACATTTTATCTCTCAAATTCAGTGTGAGGGTATCACGAGTTCTTCTAATCTTCTTCGCTATTTCAGATTTTTAATACCAATAAATATGTAGACCTGTTTTTTGTTGGTAATACTTATAACAACTGTATAGGTCCATCAGCTTTAATAGTTCAACACAAAGATAGGTTAGGCCTAGTCTAGACCAGTGTGAAACATTTAGGAAAGCTTTTTACATACAAATTTAGTTACCATAGCAACCGATATAATAATACACACTTAAAACAGCTGATAACATAAAGCTAGGTCAGGCCGGGATTAGATCAATGTGCAACATTTTGAAAAGTGTTAACTTGATTTTAGTCAAAGTGTTGATGGTATAATTATGTATTTTCAATACAGATGTGTATAAAAAATTGTATGTATAAAACAAATTCTCAAAATTTATAATGGTTTTGAGTTAATTTCGATTCCCACAATATATGTGGCTAATTTAACAATCAATGTTGAATCTGAAATATTCGCTCGCGAAACCCGCGTGTGTCAGCTAAGTATGGAAATGAGATTACACTTTAGAAGGCAGTGACATTTTCACACTGAAAGAAAAATGACTCCAAATACTCTTCCATGTAATTTAACACATTGTGCTTATCCAATTTACACGTCAATTGCTAAGCACTTCAAAATTTTATCAAATGACTTGCGATGTTAACAAAACACTGTTCACTTAAACTTATTTTCTAAGCAGTGCAGTACATCTGGGTTCTCTAAATTAGGCCTATTTCTTGAAGGAATGAGTGACACTTTATTAGTTTTCTTGTTGTTTTAAAGGCGATAAACTTCTCAGTCATCATTGTGTTGTAATAAGTTGGGCCCATCATGGTACCTACCCAGGCCAATTATACAATGTAAGCTAATACAAGCAATGTCAGGGTCGGTAAAGAACAAGAGTTGGTCAAGAGAGACTTGATAGAAAAGATAAAAGAGTGAGATCTAATCCAAGACTACATAATAAAGTGGTGTAGATTCAGCTAGGTGTTTTCGGGATTGCCAAGTTCGTACTGACTAAAGTAAGCCCCCTGACGAGTTAATATGTTTCCGGTCTGAATACTTGTTGACTACAATAAGGTACTCAAACATTGCACCAACTTTATCACAAACCTGGTAGTTCCGTCACAGTAGATTTCCTATCTGGTTGTTTTAATAGATTAAATAAATTGTACTTATAAAACCAATGTGGCTACTGCGACGTTTTAGAGAAATATAATAGTAAATTAAGAAATAACGGCTACTGTACAGTTGAACAAAACACTCAACGGGGGAAAATAATCTAAGTTAAATGCTTTAAGAGTGGATTGTGGTGATTTACCATTCATTGTAATTTAACAGTGGTGATATAAATGTCATACTTGGATGTGTATCAACCCTAGAATCCTGACTGTCTTATTTGAAATAAAGACTTTTACGCCATTGGTGTGCCTCGGTGGCTGGTGTCCCTGTTGGAAAATATCCGTTAAGTGTTAATATATTAGTCTAATTTACATCGAACAGGTACTAATTAATATTTGTGGTGATTCTTGGTACCATAAGGTCTGAACTACATTTTTCTTCACCAAAAACTCTTAATAGATTAGGTTAGGTCAGGTTATGTTAGGTTAGGTTAGGTTAGGTCAGGTCAGGTCAGGTTAGGTTAGGTTAGGTTAGGTCAGGTTAGGTTAGGTTAGGTCAGGTCAGGTCAGGTCAGGTCAGGTCAGGTTAGGTTAGGTTAGGTCAGGTTAGGTTAAGTTAGGTTAGGTTAGGTTAGGTTAGGTTAGGTCAGGTTAGACCAAGTTATGTTATATACTCAAATAGACTTGTAAAATTATTCAGTTTAAAACCAATATAAGTTAATAAATCAGCAAAGTAACAACACAAATCACTTTTAAATACTAACAATGATTCTCGTAAGAGTGTTACAGAAACACTGGTCGAACTTGAAAAGGATTGCAGTTAAGTGAATGAGAGAATCAGTTGTTTATTTTTGTTTGTTATGGCAGAAACTAAAAATATTCGTAAACAAAGTTTTGAGTTTTTAACTGTCAAAAAAGGTAGGGTTCGTATAGTAAACAACTAACTTTATTATTACAATACTTCATATAATACTTGTTTATTATACAAGTTACTAAATATATCAAGTATTAGAGTTTAATCATAGTGTTCTAGTAAATTGCCGTGAAGTTATTTTTCTTATGTTTTTAACTATTGTTCGACATTCAATTAAGATATGTTGTGCAGCATGAAAAGTGTTCAATATTTTATATTTTGTAAAATTAAAAAAATTAAATTTTTTTTTAATGAACGCTATTTTTAGCAGTTTTAAATGAACAATACGTTTATTTGTACACTGGAAACTAATTTTAAAAAAATTGTAAAGTTTGGTGTTGAAATCTTAAATTCGTTCTGGAGTGTTTGTTATCTCGTTTTTGAAGAAGACAGAAGGAAAATGAAGTATTTACTGATATGCTTATTAGGACTTGCCCTCAGGGACTCACTATAGTGAGTACAAGCTTGGTCATTCCCAAGGGATCTTGTTGGATCTATAGCTTTTTCATGTTTTGTGTTAGACTCTTCGTCTTCATTTTTCCTATCAGGTTAGGTTAGGTTAGGTTAGTTTAGGTTAGGTTAGGTTAGGTTAGGTAAGGTTAGGTTAGGTTAGGTTAGGTTAGTTTAGGTTAGGTTAGGTTAGATTAGGTTAGGTTATGTTAGGTTAGGTTAGGCTAGGTTAGGTTAACAGGTCTCGGGTCTGTTGAAGAAGAGGACCTCTTCACTCAAACAGAACCACTCAGAAGGTTTCCTAACCTAACCAACTTTATACATAATAAACGAATTACACTTTGTTGTGCTAGAGCCCCAATGTAAATTGATGTCCTTCCAGATGGTGTCAAACAGATCTTCATCCTTGTTCCTACAGCGCCACATGAATTCACACAAGTAGGAATCTAACAAATCTCTACTGGTTTCACATTCTTTCTGTTCCTGGTAAAATACTGTCCTTAATACACGCCAACAACGTTTCAGCTGTTCCGTCTGTTTTATCTATGTCAATTGAAAACTGTTTACAAGAAGGCGGTCCTCTTCTTGAACACACCCCAAGTCCCTTTAACAGACTCTTGTTCACTTGTACACCCTGGTGTTATTAGAGTATCGAGGGCTCTTCTTCATTATAAGACTATGATGATCGATAGCTTTTTTGTCTTTTAAAGAAGAAGAAGAAGAAGAAGAAAAATATCAAACATTTTATTAACCCTCCCCCCCCCTCGAAGTTTGATAGATCATAAAACACTGTATATATTTAGTGTCAAGTCATTTTGATGCATTTGGGATTCGCTAATAATAAACGTGTGTAAGCAATCTGAAGAGTTTATTTACGCATAACCCTAACCTTCATTCAGATTATTTCAGGCTGCCGTAATAACTGTGATAAGTTTGTTATAATTGGATCTGTGAGTCATCTATATAACTATATTTGATAAAAACTTTTCATTATCTAGCTTGGTCAGTGATACCATGTCGTGTAGTAGGTCTACCTACATTCGATGTGATTTCAATATTATGTTTTCTGCTGATGGGATGTGACTTATCATGATCCAATCGCCATTTTTTGGTTATATTTTTCATTCGCATTTCAAGAAAAGTAAAATCTAGGACATGACATGTTGAATTTGATAATACTTCACTAAAATTTTTATTTGCGGATTTAAAAAAATTATTTTGAGGTTATGTCTTTAATTTTGTTTTTGTAAATAACTCTCAAAGTTTTTATCGTAGAAATTACTTTTGTATATCATTGGATGCAAAATGTAAAGAGGCAAAAAATAACTTTTTTTTTTTCAAATTTTAAAATCGGCTGTTTTTTTAAACATTTACCGATTTTCTGGTTAACGAACTTATCAAATAGTTTGTAAAATCGAGTTTGCATAACAAATTAGAACAAGATTTGTTAAAAAAAAACTACGACCTATATGCGTTTGTAGTGTATTTTTTGAAGTATGTTAGAAAGAAATCAATAGGAAATACAGTAGTGTGATTGCACCCATTAACATTGCACTACAAATCCAAAGCATAAGTAAAAACGTAGGACTATTCCTTACTATTACCAAAAAATTCGACTCGATAGTTATATATGAAAATTAATAAGTCTAATTTTCAGAAAACATGTTCTGGGCCTTTCAAAAGTAAGTTAAAAGTTTAAATATTTGTGGTATCGTTATCTGTTGTCCAATCCCCCGAGAAAAATTCTTTATTGTATGCAGATATAATTATTGGGATTTATTAAAACATCAGCTGTTATTTTCATTGTTCGTTGCCATAGCAACGAGCTTTCTCATTGTTGACTAATTTCAAACACAGGAGTCTAGTAGGTGGTAAACTTGTAGTAGTTTACAATTAATTGATTTTTTATTCGATTATAACTTTACCTTTAATCACTGATTGAGGGACGGACAGTGCACTGTAGTTGCGTATAAAAAGCCTTTTAGTGAATTTGAAACCCCTGGGTCTTTTGGAGACATCAAGAGTCCAAGTAGACCTTCATAGTAAGAACTGAAAGAAGCAATTATTCAAAACTCGGCTGAGATGAATGTCAACATCTTAAGAAATACCGCGCATACCACAGAGGAAAGACTTCTGCTTCTCCAGGAAGGGTACCACTTCGAACACCTAATTTTAATAACCCTAACGAGTAAGAATTTGGGTTAATTTTAAGTTAAAAAAATTCAGTTCAATTCCAGACCCTTCGCAGCATTAAAAACAAAACAACAAAACATTCTAAAACTTAAAACTACAATTTAAATATTAGGTAATCTTTTCACCTTTACATGAAAATGGTGTACTATAGTAGTGACCCCCTGTTGTATATGTGACTAATATATTAACACTTATTGGATCTTTTACAACAGGGACATCAGCCAGCGAGGCACACCAGTGGCGTAAAAGTTTGTATTTTAAATAAGACATCAAATACACATCAAAGGCTACAGTATCAAATTTATCACCAGTGTTGAATTTCATTGAATGGTATATCACCACAATGCAAAGAACAATGCACCCTTAAAGCATTTAATTTACATTATTCCCCCCCCCTCCCCACCGTTTGGTGGTTTGTTCAAGTAGTCTTTATTTCTTAATTTACGAATATTAGTTCTCTGAAACGACGCCAGTAGCCATATTGGTTTTTAAACGATTTATTTAATGAATTCTACAAACGAAATCTATTTTGTAACTTCCAGTGTTTGGTTTGTAAAACAGTTGGTGTCTAACGGTGTGATGAAAACATAATTTTAAATTAAGATACGCTTTTTAAGACTGTAAAAATATCTACAAGTTAATCAAACTTTGAAGGATGTTTTACATGAAAGTTATTTAGTATTGAGAGTGCGATAAGAAATGCGTTATTCGTTGTTTTAAGGTTATTCGAAGGTCAACTTAAAGTTTAAAGTTTGTTTTCCCTTTTAAACAACTAAATCTTCATATTGTTACAAAACGAGATACCAAAGTCATATATTCGTTTCTCACATAACTGTCAGAAACGATTTCTTATGGTTCATGGCTCATAAATTACAATTTTAAATCCAATGCCAATAATCGATAGTAGTTGTAATCGAAAATTGAAATGTTCAAATTATAATTATAAGGAAATGGAGTTGAGTTACTTACTGACGCCAAGGAACTAGTACAGTACATTGGATGCTTGAGTTTCGCCTTTCGATGAGTACACTGGGGCTGGATCGATAATTCTACAGTGAGTTTGAAAGAAGATGAGCTCTCTTCTTATGTTTAAAGGAGAGTAGCCTACTAACATACATCCTGGGGAAATAATTGTAGGGAATAAAAATGTACAGTGGAAGAGTGTCATTGAATAGTTTCTCCGGAGTTATTGCAGACGTTTTAATTTTTGTTACGTTTTGTGATGATAATTTAATTTTTGGATTAATTTAGGGTCAATCGTAACTTTATAGAGGTAACTGACAGTCCTATCAGCTTAGTTATGGCTTCCATTAATAAGTACTGAATTCAGAATTCGTCTTAAGAGTAGTCGAATTTTTTCCGGTTAATTCGCCGCAAGACGTGACTACAAGGTTGGATGGTGCGAGATGGGAAAAAAATTATTCATTCCGAGGAAACTGTTATGTAACTACCTCTTTGGCACACATGCCTTTTGTTCAGTTGACCAGTGTATTCAATTTTGCGATTGATATATCTTGTGTTATGTAGTTTTATTGATTTCTGGTTTTACTGATAAATGTATAAATTTTTTAGTTGTTTTTGAAAGCTCAGGCTTAGTTTTAGCCCTAAATTTTATTTTTAGGTTTCATATTTCAGTTTTAGATTCTAGTCATAATCGTAGGTTGTGTTGTTTTCTTGTTTTTGTTATAATTTTATAACGTGATAACGACAGTTGATTCAAATTTTCGAAACGTCGTTTATTATGTTTATTAAACGGTACAGCGAATCCCTGAGTTGGAGAATGAAATCTTTTCTTTTTTAAACCACCAAATTAAACAGTGTCGTACAAATAATAAACAAAATTTAATTTTCACAACGTTTTTCGTAAAACTATAAATATATATTTTTTTATTTACGATTTAGCACACGTATTTGAGTCAATTAATCTTTCACTGAAATTTTAAAGAAATGGGTGGAGTCGTTTTTGAGCAATTACGTAGTCCTTCCCCGATAACTCAAGAACAAGTATTTTTGGAGAGATGTGCGACCAATACGTTTTTGTCCCTTGTTTTAAAGGTGAAATCTTTTCGGTTATCATCGCCTTGAAACAAAAGGAAGAAAAGAACATAAAATAAAGACCCATCGAGCACTCTAATAGCGTCAAGATAGGAAAAGGTTAGGTTAGGTTAGGTTAGGTTTGGTTAGGTTAGGTTTGGTTTACTTGAGAGATCCGATAGGTAAGATGAAAGAGAGGGATCAAACCCAAGACTACATGAAAGAATGTGTAAATCCAGGTAAGTACCTTGGGGATTGTCAAACCCGTATTCACTAAGAGTACCAATACGTCTTGTGTGAGGCCTTAAATGAGCAAAATTTCATCAAAATTATTAGAGTCGAATTATTAACAAATCGTATTTTGTAATAATTTCCGTCAAAAACGGCGAAAATACGCCAGATAATAAATTTGATTAAAATCGGTCCACGCGGATGGACTGCACATTCGATAAACAAATGTCGACAAGGACATCTTTTTCCAGTGTCATGAATACAGGGTACCTCAAAACGTATGCATTTAGAAAATCTAAATATGGAATTTTTGACCCTTCACATAAATTTGTCCTAATCGGAATTAATCATTTGAAAAAAAAAAGTTTAAAATTTCAAAATGTCGGCCTATTGTAACTATTTTTCTTCTAGGCCAGTAATATTTGTCATTTTGTAGGCTACAATTTACGAACTGTATACTTAGGTAAAAAGAGTCAGTTGTACAAAAATAGACGTTTTTTTCTTGTAATCATATTAGGGCATACCGAGTTATATGTGTTACCAAGTTATAATTGGACTAACTGGTTTGACATCTGGTCTTTCTTGATGAAATGAATAAACTAGCGTACGAGTTATGACACAGAGTCATAGGGACAGGATGCGCCAATTGATATGTCCTTGGTAGGACCTCAACCAAGAGTTGATTGTTCAGGGTCCGTAACTTGATGTCCAGCCAGTCGAAATCTGACTAAAAACAGATATAAAATGTAGGCACAAAAAAATATGTCAGTTTGAAAGTTAAACTAACAATGGATGCCGTTGTAAAAGTTTGAATTCTTAACAAGATGTTTTAAAATGTTTTACTTCTCTACCGTATTTGAGATTTTTTCCAACACTTTTCGACGGTGCCTGTAGTTCAAATATTTCAAAATCGACGGAGAGGCTTTCAATCAAATTTTAATGTGAAGAGTTATGGGTTAGGTTAAGTAAAATGTATAATTCAGTGTTTGTGTTTTTAAGGTGAACAATGGGAAACTTTAAGTCTTCGTATTTCACTAAAAAATTTCAACGAAATCGGTAAAACAGGTTTTGAAAATTAAGTATTTTAAAAGATTTTTTAAAATATAGCCGATTTTTTTTTACTGATAACGGACGAACCCTCATAAAAAAAAAAAAAAAATAGCGACCTTCAATTTTTGGTAGGTCCTTAAAGGCTAGACTTGGAAAATTTATAACAATGTTTAGAGCTGATTTTGAGAAAATTGTAATTATGTATTTTTTTAATGGCAGCTACCCCCACCCCAAATTTTATCTATCAGAGAAAAAAACAACAAAAAACGAGATTTAGCCAAAATAATCCCACATACCAAATTTGATTCACATGTTTGGGCTGTAAAAGACAGACAGACGTAATTTCAAAATCCAATTTTTAGACTCATCAAACTTCAAAATGAATATCTACTAGAAACTCAACATCAATTTGTTCACCCATCGACTGTCCTTATATTTCTTATATGTAAGAAAGTAAAAAGAAACCGAAGGCTGTAATTTTTATTACCATTTTTCACACACATAACACCTACTTTACATACTAAATTTACTTTAATTCGACTACTATAGAATTTTATTATAATTTTATCACATGATAACGACAGTTGATTCACATTTTCGAAACGTCGTTTATTATTTTTCATACAAACGGTACAGTAGATCCCTAATTTTATAATTTAAATTTGTACGTGTACTTCCTTAGTTGTAAACTTTGTTCCATCTCTAGTATGAGTTTAGAGAAATGACCTTGTATTCATTTCTTGCGAAGGATTAACCGGAAAATCTTCTACTTGTGATGAATTAACAGTTGACAGGACGCATAGGGAACGGAGAGAATTCCATACCAATTTGGAACGTCCTTACCGTCTAATCCTAGTTGTACACAAGCTGACATTGCACAAATCTCAGCTTTAGATACTGTACAATACCTACCTGGCTACCACTTTGTGAGTAACTTCAGTTGATGTTCTAGACAATTGCCATAAAATTACGGCTTTTATAATGTTAACTCTGTTATTCCTCAGCCAACAGAATGACAGAATTAGACCTTTTATCCTAGCTCTAGTTTAAATTTCACCTGACTTTGTTTTATTTGGCGAATTTTTAAAACATTTAAGTACCAGTAGCTCCTAAACTGTTACAGATATTGAAAAATACGTTATATTATAGCCCTAAAATATTGTGTGTTCCAAACAGGCCATAAAAAGGAGTTCCCATAAACAAACTTAGAACTATTTACTAAAAAAAATCAACTTTTGTACTTTGGAATGAAAAATTGTAATTTAATGAGAAATGGTTGTGGAATAAACTTCTTTTTTTATTGTCAGTTTATTTACCTACTTTCCAGTGAACATGGGCAAGAATTTGTTTATCAAGGTAAAGTGGCTATTTTTTAATACATAAAATTTATCATTTTAATATTTTGTCATTTTCCCCCAGTAAATCGAGGCCGGAACTTAACAACGACGACGTCTATTTATGAAATTTCAACATTTAGTTTAGAAAATTGTTTATTCGATTGAGGGTGTTTACATTTAAATAGGGTGTTTACGGAAATTTGGTTAGAAAGATACGGTTTATTCTCAAAAACCAATTTTTTTAAATTAAAAAAAGTACACTTTACCCTGATAAAAAAATTCTTGCATATGTTAACTCGAAAGTAGGTAAAAAACTGACAATATATATAAAAAAAAAGCTTACTCTAAGACCACTTCTCATTAAATTACAGTGTTTTAAATTTTTTTTAGAAAATGGTCAATTGTGACCGTAAAAATGAATTTTGTTTTTGCAAATTTGACCACCGATTTCCAATTTTCGTGAAGATCTGATGATTTTTACCCCATTTGTTGCGTTATTAGAAAACAAAAAGTTCTAAATTCAAAAATTCGAATTTTTGAGGTTAGGAAGTACTCTTAATGTTACTATACCCTACCATTTCGATAGTACTTGCATTTCCGAGATGTATTTTTTTTCCCTTCATTTTTCTACGACCCATAGAGCCGGAGATATTTAAAAATAGTGTAACTATGCACTGAAAATGCATCGTAAATGCACTTTTCTAGCGAAGCTCCATTACGATTTGGCTAATTTTTTTCGGTTTCCTAATCAGTTGGATGTATAAAAAGAAACACACACAAAATCAACTTCTCAGTTACATCGCTTTATATTCTAATTTCTCTCTAGTAAGTTGTAACTTGAGTTTCTATTGGTTATTGGTTGTAGAGTTTTGAACTGTGATTGTTTGATGATAAATCCGTACGGTAATGGAAAAGTTAAACGTGAATGAGACTTGTCAATTGGATATAAGCGTTTCAAGGTACCTAGATAAAATATTAAATAACCTTAAAAATTTCAGTCGATATCTTTCAGAGCCGCTCTATCACGCAAGGATATGTTTACAAATCTGTATAAAAATCCCTGACGTTCTAAATATTCCAAAGCACCATCCCACACTCCTAGTATAAAATAGATTTCATGCAGACCTATAAAGACGGGATAACCTATTTACAAATCTAAGTTATACTTTTATATAATGCACATTAATTTAATGCATCGCTCGATTGGTTTCATTTAGATTGCAGTTTCAGTGTCTCTAATCTTGGATTGAGATATATAAGTCAAAGCATAAATGTGATATTTTTAGACTAAATGGATCCACCCACACTCGTTCTTTAGTCTTTATGTTTAGTATAGAAATACTTGCTAATGCGGTGATCATCGTGGAAACGTGACATTCGAGTAGGAGTAGGTTGGTATTATTTTGCGTTCAATATAATTTTTTACAATATATTTGGCGGGAACAGAACAAAAATTTGCTCTTGGAGGCTGACTACAACGATCTCTTGGCAATCTACACCTTTATTCGTGTGATCTTGGGTTAAACACCTCTCGTCCATCTGTCTCTCTTGAGCAACTTTTGTTCTCTTCCGAGTCTGACGCAGAGTAGTCGAAGCCTATGGGTATTTCTTTTCTTTTCATCTTTTTTTACAAGGTGATGATGACTGTCATATTCTGCGAATAGTTAATAAAACTACATATAAAAAGTGTTCCTAATTTCGTAATATCAGCTGTTTGAAACAATATTGCGGTAGTTCATAATCATTTAGTGGAATCTTGTAATATACACGTAAAAATTTTGAAAAAAAAACCTGCCATCTAGCGGATATAATAAACACTAAAAAATATTCGCGCCCTCTTACAGCTAGAATATCAGCGAATATTCTACAGGTGCAAAGTTTCAAAATAGTCTGATAAATTAGTGTCCCTATTATGAGTAATTATTCGTTAGCCAGTCAACTGCCAGAATTGAGTTTAATTTTAGATAAACTTAAAATTATTTCTGTACCTCAGAGTTGTGTCGGTGGAAATACACAGTGTGTTTCTGTGTTGTTGGAATTATGTTTAAACACGCTATTAGTTTACCTAGGTTTTGACGTAAATAACTGATGCATACGTCAAACTGTGTAATTACCAGAACAAACTGGTTACTCGCTGAGATGCAATGAACACTGTGTGTGTGCATCGTTTATGTGTCCTAGTGTGGGTGATAAATAGAGCGTGAACACGCACAGAATGTTCCTAAATCCAGGATTCATTCACTGCACTTGTACAAACCCTGTGCGTTTTAAAAATCATACTTTAAGCAAATTTCTAAATATTTATAGAAATTTAACAACCAAGACTATGAAATGTATACTGATACTGCTCTTAAAGTAGTTTTGCACAATTTTTGCTTTGCTGTGTGTACCCTATATGTACAGGGTGTTTCGGAACTCACCGGATATTTCTGGTTTTTACTAATGCCAACTACAAGAAGAATGAAACACGATAAACTAAGGAAATGGATTGTATTATTACTATTAAAAACATCGTAATTCAAACATATTTAGGTTATATGCTAATTTTGGGTAGCTTATTGTAGATAATTAGCAAGAAATTATGTTTTCAGATTTTTTATTATTTAATTTTTTTTTTTTTTTTTACAATAATTCGGTTATCCTTCGAGCTAATAAAGTAAAAATACAAAAGCCATTTTGTTTGACATTTAAGAGAAACGGTTTTCGAGATATTTGACTTTAAAAATTTGAAACTGGCGCCATTTTGAAAAAAATACAAAAGAAGGGTGTTGATTTTGATAGGTTCATTCTGTCTATTTAACGCTCCTTCAGGTTTCAAATTTAGTCTATTTATGCTCAAATTTGGTATGTTTTACGACCTAATGAACAATTTAGTTAACCGGAAAAATCGGTCATTAAATTTCAAAATTGGAGCAGATTTTCAAATTTAACAATATTTTTTTAAAAATTAAATATTTTATTTGGAAGTTACACTATATCGTACAATAGATAATTTTGTTCAGATATAAAATCTGCAACCATTAATACTTAAACTTTTTTTTTTTTTTACGAAAACAAATTGAGTGAATACTAAAATAAAAAAATTAAAAAATCATCAAAATTACCTCTAGTAGCTGTATTTTTATTTTAATCAAATTGTAAACTATTTTTGAATATGATTTGAAAAATTAGACGGAAAATTTCAAAATAAAAGTCAATTTTCAAAATAATAAACTGTTTTGGGGTTTAATTTTTAAGTTTTACAACAAATCTTCACCCAGTTATGCATAAACGAGTTTTCTATTATAAAAATTTTGAGACTAATAAATTAAAAAACAAAAACTTAACCTAAAAGTTAGTCGAAAAACAGTTATAAAAGTCAATATTTTGTTTGAATTTTGGTCAGATTTTATTAGGCTTTATTCATAGTTGAATTCAATATGAAAAAACAATTCTTAAACAAATTTAAAAATAACGCCTATTTGACATAACGTTTAGGTTCATATTTAGGCCTCTATTAATTTTACTACAGCTTTGTGATTTAAAAACGTAATAATAAAAAGATCCTGCCATTTACCGGATTAAAATAAACACTCAAAAATATTCGCGCCTTTACATGCCGGAGTATCAACAAATATTTTACAGGTGCAAGGTTCCAAAATAGTCTGATAAATTAGTGTCCCTATTATGACTAATTATTCGTTAGCTAGTCAACTGCCAGAATTAAGTTAATTTTAGATAAACTTAAAATTATTTCTGTACCTCAGAGTTGTGTGCATGGGCGTCGGTGAATACACAGTGTGTTCTGTGTTTAGAGTGTAACAGCTGGAGCCGAAAAGGATATTATGTAACTTTTGGAAATAATAAAAAAAAAAGAATAGCTACACAAATAAAAAAAGTCGTAAAATTGTATGTGTAAGTTGTAACCATTATACAAAATCGATATTTTTTATTAGAAAATTAAAGTTTGCAGCCATATTACAAAATGGCTGACGATATCAACATTTTAAAACCCCCAAATAGAATTACATAAAAAGTTCAAGGTAGTTGCCGGTTGATTTTTTAAAAAATATATCAAATACTTTACAATAAAACAGCTGGCACACTTATATCAATCACTTTGTAGTCTATATCTTAAGTCGAAATTTATTAATTGGTAACTTTCAAACAAATTGCAGCTTATTCTTCTTATATTTCCTCTTCTTGTACATCTATTTCTTCTCTCTTTATCTATTTCGGTTTCTCGTGCTAGCTTATTGCACGGATTTTCCGAGCATTATGCACACTGTAGATGTAGCTTTATAGTGAATACGGACTTGGGAATCCCGAAGGACCCTAGCTTGATGTACATTTTTCCATGTAGTTTTGGGTAGATCCTTTACTTTGATCTTTTCTATTAAAGTCTCTTTTAACCAAATCTTGTTCTTTTTCGACACTAACGCTATTAGAGTACGCGAGGGTCTTTAATTTAAGTCCTTTTTATGTTTATTTGGTATAGCCTACGAAGTATAGGGTGGGTTTAATATTCGTAAAAAAAAAATAGATTCATGTCTTTAGGAAACCGAAAATTCAGAAAAATCAAATTGAAAACGTAAAAAAAGCGGCCATTGTAATAGGTTTTGTTCATAACTCGCGTGTTATTCCACTTATAACACTAAATTAGATAACAATTTTCCAAATTTGAATTCTTCATCTAATTGTATCAACCTCTCCACTACAAGCCTCAACTTATAGGCATTGCATTTATATTGTTTGATGGGACTGTGTAAGTATCAAAAATCAAATTCTGGTTTGAATCCTTTTAGGCACTAAGTGTGTCTGAATTATGTTTAATCACGCTATATTCGACGTAACAGCTGATTCATACGTCAAACTGTGTTACCGAGATCCACACATGTCTTAATGAGGGGTAATAAAGAGCATGGACTTTCTCTAATTTAACGTTTTTCTTTACTTTCTCCCATATACCGTGCGTAAAAGTTATGTCAAAAAAAAAATGATGTTGCGAATATATACGTTTCAAGATTCTTGAATAAAATAGTATTTGCAGTTTTGAATTATTGGTGGCCATCTTAAAACTAACTTTGAAAATATAAACAGGAAGATGGTATTTTGATTGTTTTTCACCGCCGTACGTAAAATAAAAACCAAGGACACTTATAATTTCTCGCGCGTGTCTGTAAGTTGCAAACAGTCTACACAGACAAGCCGCTAAATCCTATATTTTAAACTTTGCATTACATTAATTGTATTGTCCCGCACAAAGGCAAAATATAGGGGGGGGGGATATTCTTGCTGTAGTTAAAGGCAAAACTATCTATTTAAAACATAAATTGTAAATATTATTTGTGGGAGATTAAATAAAACTAGAAGTTATTCAGTTTACAAATATGTTTGTTTATTTGACGATATATTAATATGTTGGTGCTAGGCCAAACTTACAGCGTCTGATCTGCGTCCCCCGTATAACTTGAACACGGGATTTTCAATCCTGGGAAAAAAAGAGTTAAATTGGAGTGTTTTTATTACAATACAAACTGATCTATGTTGGTAAAATGATGGTAAGAGCCTTACCTTGTTTTTTTTTAGCTCAGATTAAGTTCTCGAAATGCCTACCATTTACTTCTTGGCAGTAATAGATTCTGGACTCAAAAGCATGTTGTACATTTCGTAACATTTCCGGTGTAATTATTAACGTAAAATTCACAATTCGATTGGTCGCTATGTTGGGTAGGATGAACTTAGAGACTTCTAGTTTACGTCATTATTCTTATTTTTAAAAGACCTTTAAAATGAGTTATCACTCAATAGGGGTTGCTATTTAAAATTCTTGACTTACCCCCAAACTACCCATATTTGGGGGGGGGGGGAAGGGTTGAAAATGTTGATACTTCAAAAAACTCCTCCTTTGAATATCTAAACTTTCCCCAAAGCAATTCTGTCTATTTCCATTAATAAAAAAAAAAATAGGGGGTGGGACTTTTAGGACACTTGGTATAATAGTTTTTTGTACGACGAATACAACTTAATTTAACCACGCAATAAGAAATGCGTATAACAGTTTTTGTGAAATGTGAGACAAACAATTCAGTAGCTATTAAAAAAGATTGGATTTTCATTGATTTCTCTTTAATAGGGTCCGTAAGTAAAACCAAAGATGCTTTTAATTTCACCCGTTTGTCTGTCTGTAGGGTGTTATTAAACTACCGCTTAAAAGATTTTGATTTTTATAAAAATAACTGCCCTTATATGCTTTCGTAAAAAAAAACGTGTAGTTTTAGCACACGATTGACTCTTTCTCTCATTTATTTTTCAAGAAATCGGCTCGGACAAACTTGATTATTGTTTTAACAGGACACAATACAGTAGGGTCCTCACTGACGCCAACCTGTGATGCTCTACTTAGGTTTAGCCAGGACGACCGATTGTCGTAACTTTGACAAGTTCATTTGTCACCTATACTTATTATTTTGTTTCAATCTTCGTCTGTAAGAGTCCAAAGAGTTTCCTCTACTACAGAGGACGTGCTTTGACAATCGATAGGGTTGATCTCCATTGTAGAGATTGTATTTAGGGTGTTCCCATGCTCGGTTGTAAAAGTTTTATCGTTTAAGACTGAATAGGGATTCTGTGAGAGTTAAGTTCTGTGATTGGTACTTGCCGGGAGAGTGTTTTTTCTGTTCGTTGCTGCTGAACAGCTTCATACCATCGGTTCGAGTTCCGCGAAGTTGCCTCTTGTCTGGACACAACTAAGTTTTATTGTTCTCATGTTTTGACTTTTAACAAGCTCAGTAGAGCGATAATGTTTTCTTTAACAATACGAGAAAACACATTTGAAACCCATCACGTGACGGAAATATCAGGTAATTTATTGAAACAGTGATTCTGTGACCTTTAGACCAGTTTTTAGTAGGAAGATAACTGTGAATTCCTAGTAATATAATTCGTAAGGCTTTGTTAAATTTACTTGTTTTAGTTAGGTAAACAGGATGGATTTTTCATTTTAAAGTTCTAAAAATACAACAAAATCCTTAATTTTTTACTTTATTTTCTATTGTTTAAATGCGATCCAAGTGTATTGGCTAAATCGGTGGTCGATATTCTGAGGACGAAATGAGATATCTAAAAGAGGGTTGCGCATTGGTTTTACAATCAGTAGGGTGGTTAGGTTAGGTTAGGTTAAGTTAGGTTAGGTTATGTTAGGTTAGGTTATGTTAGGTTAGGTTAGGTCATGTTAAGTTAGGTTAGGTTATGTTAGGTTAGGTTAGAGGTTAGGTTAGGTTAGGTTAGGTTAGGTTGGGTCGCTATATATTTTTTCAAGATGGCCGCCAAAAATAGAAAATGTATAAAGTAAAAACTAACATATTTACCAAATTTCAAGTTTAAACATTTATTTTTGGGTGGGTTTCGGATTTTTCCACCGCCACAATACTTTGTCAATTGAGAAAGTAAATACTTAGCTATAAACTTTTATTTACCAAATTCGAAATCACATTTTTGACAATAATTTCGCTATTTTCGTCGTCGTAGAGAGGTGGGGTTGACACCATTACATGTAGAATTGAAATTTGTATTTTGTAAAAAAAAAAAAAAAAAAAAAAAACGAGATTCG
This sequence comes from Aphrophora alni, assembly GCA_963513935.1. Classification (NCBI taxonomy): domain Eukaryota; kingdom Metazoa; phylum Arthropoda; class Insecta; order Hemiptera; family Aphrophoridae; genus Aphrophora; species Aphrophora alni. Next base: position 6,577,786 of record OY740769.1, on the reverse strand, counting down.
AACAAAAAGTGTTTTAACATTTTAAATTTGATTTTATTGAATTTCAATAAGGTTCTATATGGCCACACTACAGTCCTCTACACCAAATTTCATGTTTCTGTCTTAATTTTTGTGGCCGCTATCGTGCTTACGTACAGACAACAAAGACATCAAATAAAAAAAAAAATTATTTAAAAAAAAAAAAGAATATTCAGTTTTGTAAATTGGTGTGAGATGATTTGTGCACTCAGATCTATTCAGACAATTAAATACAGTCATGCGGAACTATTTTATTACACAAATTGTTTTTTTTCCTCCCCTAAGCTTTAATTTACACAGAATTGTTTTGGGACGCTACAGAAAATTGGACGAGACGAAGATTTGATTTTGGCAACATCACCTTGGCACACGTCCATGACACTTGTCCTGTCAATCAACAAAGGTATAAAATTTATTTACATAAATACCAAAATCACTTCTGTATTTAACTTATACAGGGTGATTCAGAACTCCGCGGGAATCTCTTGGGTATAAACCTCTCCGTCAGTAAGTTGCGGCCAGCGAAAGAATTCCCAGGATTTCTAATCCGCCGGTAATATGCGGTCATAATGAATTTCACGGGTCATTAATTACGACGCTAATTTGGTGGTCCCTGAAAAAAATTGTAAAAAATAAATTCCAGAACCGTATATTTTTTAGTTTTAGAGAACCTAACTAACTTAACCTAACCTAATCTAATATAACTTAACTTAAAATAACCTAATCTAACCTAACCTAACCTAACCTCTAACCTAACCTAACCTAACCTAACCTAACATAACCTAGCCTAACCTAATCTAACCTAACCTAACCTAACCTAACTTAAAATAACCTAACCTAACCTAACATAACCTAACCTAATCTAACCTAACCTAACCTCTAACATAACCTAACCTAACCTAACCTAACCTAACCTAACATAACCTAACTTAATCTAACCTTACCTAACCTAACCTAACCTAACCTAACCTAACCTAACCCAACCTCTAACCTAACTTAACATAACCTAACCTAACTTAACATAACCTAACCTAACCTAACCTAACATAACCTAACCTAATCTAACCTAACCTAACCTAACCTCTAACCTAACCTAACATAACCTAACCTAACTTAACATAACGTAACCTAATATAACCTAACCTAACCTAACTTAACCTAACCTAACCTAATCTAACCTAACCTAACATAACCTAACCTAATCTAACCTAACCTAACCTAACCTCTAACCTAACCTAACATAACCTAACCTAACTTAACATAACGTAACCTAATATAACCTAACCTAACCTAACCTAATCTAACCTAACCTAACTTAACCTAACCTAACATAACCTAACCTAATTTAACCTAACCTAACCTAACATAACCTAACCTAACTCAACATAACGTAACCTAATATAACCTAACCTAACCTAACCTAATCTAACCTAACCTAACCTAACCTAACCTAACCTAACATAACCTAACCTAATCTAACCTAACACATTTTTCCTAATAGATTTTTAACCCGTCACATAATTATATATATGTGAGAAAGTGTCTCTATCGAAACCTACAATGTTACTTACATTTCCATGTTTGGGTGCATTTATAATTCTCCAAATAATACAGCCCACACAATGTCTCAAGTATTGCATAAAACACAAGTGTAAAAGATTTTAATGGCAGAAATAGAAAAAGCAGAGACGGAAGAAATGAAGATGATGACGCCACAACTCGTTAAAAACCCACCCCGGGGCAGTTTACACCAAGCTCGGTAACAGAGGACCTTGGCGACTTGGACTATATTTACAGCCGATGGCAACATTTCAAATCGAAATGTAATCGAATCAACAGAAAGATTATGAAATTTTATAACTTATCAATTTGTGTTTTTATAATAATTGTAATTTGATAACAGCTGAGAATCTTTCAATTTTACAGATAAATATTTTAAAATTCTATATTTTCTGAGTAGGCTACTTGTCGCTTTATTATAAACGATATAAAATTAACTGTTTTCTTTGAGCGAAGCGAAGTCTTGTTACTGGCTCCGTACGTGACGTATAGGATACATTCGGTAATTGAATAGAATAGTTTGTTTACTGATTTTCTTATTTCAAGGTTTCATTTAGTCTTGGGTTAAATCCCTCCCTTTCATCAATCTTATTTAAGTTTTCTTTCGACTCAGATGCTATTCAACAACGTTCTTTTCTTCCTTTTTGTTTTTTTCCATTTGGCGATGACGAAAGACAGGTATTTTGCCTTCAATAACAAGGAAAAAAAAAAAAACTACAGTACATGTGTGAGAGGAAAAGAACAATAGAAATTCCCTCCTTATCGTGTCACAATGCACGGTGCATGGCAACCATTTCATTGGAACATTGCAAATTATTTATTGATAATACTGCATTGTGAATCATGACGTATGAAATCGATGGATTAGATTGACATGTTCCCGTTGCGATTACACTAGTTTGCAATAAAAATGTACAAACTTTGTCCAATATATACACAAACCCTTGTGCGACTCATCTATACAAGTTCTAACCTACTTTCTGATCAGCTGGAAACTTGAAATTTGACTGGAAAATTCCAAAAGTTAAAATTTTAAATTTATAACAGCGAAAAATTCAAAATGAGGGACGTAACTTTAAAGTTAGTATTGACCTTCACATATCGCAAAATATATTGCACTAAGACCTACGGATTTGTCAGAATCTACAAGTTTGTTTCTGAGACTCCATCAGTTGTAGGTTAGACAGTGCTAGTTTTTTTGATTTTTGGACAATTTTGTACATTTTCAAAAAATTATTTAATCTTTTAACACGCTTATAAATAGGACTTCTAGAATTCTCGAATTTGGCACGTTTAGGCTATAGTAATTGGATATATCAATATGCCTGACAAATTTGATGAATATAAATATCTAATAAGTATGTTAAAAAATTAAATAATCTGTGGAAGTTAAGTTTATATTTACGAATTTGATCCAATGTCAAACTCCCCTCCCCGGTTTGTTGAAACCCATCGGGGTTTTGCTGCGAAACCTCGGGGGTTTTGATAAATTAGTTCAGATACAGCTGATAGAGAATATTGTGTACCAACTATAGAACTTTAATTTGGAAGAATACGCTACACTTTTCTATTGTTTTTTCTTTGTTCTTACCGCAAATTGTATTTTAATTACACAACTAGGAAAAAAAAACTAATATCTACTAATTTTGAACAAACTTAAAATGAAACCGAAATACAGTTCATCAAACATTTTGTAAACAACATTTTTTTGTTTGTTTTTGTGTGTGTTTGTAGACCTGTAGACGGATATATCCACTTAAATCTTAAAATAGATTTTTTTTTCTCTCCATCACATTACTTTAAAAATATAAGTAATACGGTCATAGTTTCCTGGTTAATGTCAATAAAGAAACAAACCAATTTGGAATGTAGGACTATTAATGGACTAATTAAATGAGTCCCTTAAAAACATTTAATAAAATAAAACAACGTCAATTGATGTTTTACTGATTTGAGTTTTATTACCGGCGTATAGATTTAAATGTCAAGCCATAAATAAGAAGATTCTTCATTAAAATTACAGTAAAATAATTAATCACTTTTTTAACAAGTTAAACAATTACGTAACACTGTAACAATGATTATTCTTGGAACTCCAGCGCAGTCTATCGAAATAATTGTTGAACATTAACCAGTAGTTTGATGTTTGTGTGATAGATGGCGTTGCGAGTATGTTTAGTGTCTTGGGTTTTATGACAATCTAAGTTATTACCAAGTTGGCCTATAACGTTTCGTGAATTCAGCTCAAAGTTAAATAATCTTACTGAACTTTTGTACCACCCTGTAGATATCACAGGTTAAGACCTTTAAAATGAGTGGTCGAAGATATTTCTGTCTTGAAATATTAAGTCGTTTCCATATCTTTTACACACGGTGTTTATTAAATACCTCTAGCCTTAAGATACTCTAGAAAACAAGAGATGGGCAAAATAGACCTAATAAGAAAAATTACAAAGAGGGATATAACCCAAGACTATATGAAAAAACCTAGATCCAGCTAGGAAGCTTGGGATTGGCATGCTATGAGAGTTGCTGTAGCTGAAAGCAGTAGTTACTAGTTCTAGTGATCGGAGAGAATACGACATAGGTCACAAAAAGAAGCCATTTTGTTTAAAAAAATGAATTCTTTGTTTGAGATTTTCTTAAATATCTTTGGTTTTTATTGGTCGGATACCGTAGGTATGGAGAAAAATAAAAAAACTAATAAAATGGCAACTTTTTCTTTTTTTATAGATAGCTCAACTATTAAAGCGCGGATTTTAATGAAATTTTAGTTTAATATATTTATTATATGATAAACAATTTTGTAATCTATTATTTAAAAAACGCATTTAAGAAAAATAATTATTCTCAGGTGGTCTTTAAAATGAACCAGTCTTTATGTAATTTCAAAGTGTATGTTAAAGAAATGTAACCTAACCTAACCTAACCTAACCTAACATAACCTAACCTAACCTAACCCCTAACCTAACCTAACCTAACCTAACCTACCCTACCCTAACCTAACCTAACCTAACCTAACCTAAACTAACCCCTAACCTAACCTAACCTAACCTAACCTAACATAACCTAACATAACCTAACCTAACCTAACCTTACCTAACCTAACCTAACCTAACCCCTAACCTAACCTAACCTTACCTAACCTAACCTAACATAACCTAACCTAACCTAACCTAACCTTACCTAACCTAACCTAACCTAACCTAACCTAACCTAACCTAACCTAACCTAACCTAACCTAACCTAACATAACCTAACCTAACCTAACCTTACCTAACCTAACCTAACCTAACCCCTAACATAACCTAACCTAACCTAACCCCTAACCTAACCTAACCTAACCTAACCTACCCTACCCTAACCTAACCTAACCTAACCTAAACTAACCCCTAACCTAACCTAACCTAACCTAACATAACCTAACATAACCTAACCTAACCTAACCTTACCTAACCTAACCTAACCTAACCCCTAACCTAACCTAACCTAACCTAACCTAACCTAACCTAACATAACCTAACATAACCTAACCTAACCTAACCTTACCTAACCTAACCTAACCTAACCCCTAACCTAACCTAACCTTACCTAACCTAACCTAACATAACCTAACCTTACCTAACCTAACCTAACCTAACCCCTAACCTAACCTAACCTTACCTAACCTAACCTAACATAACCTAACCTAACCTAACCTTACCTAACCTAACCTAACCTAACCTAACCTAACCTCAACTAAGTGCGAGTTGGTAATCCTGAGAGATTCAAGCTGGATCTACACTTTTCTTCATGTAGTCTCTCCCTTTCAACATTCCTATCAGGTCTCTCTTGACCAACTCTTGGTATTTTTCGACCCTGACGCTATTAGAGTTTTTAAAATTTAATATGGTGATGACTGAGAAGTTTTTCGCCTTCAAACATGAAGGAAATAAATTACTTTTTGTCACCACATTGGGGAGAAAAGCTACCCATGATCATGGTACTTACCCATCCCCTATAATTTAATACAAGCAGATCTTATAAATGTAATAACATGATAAACGAAACGTTTTTTCCTTAAAAAAAATAAATAACGTGCTCAAAATTTTTGAAAATTACTACAAATAATTCATGTTAGGGGTAACAAATACAAGATTTTTAACAGCCTTTTCGATAGTGATGGAAATAATTTTGATTTGAGAGTAGGATAGATCAAAACTGGTTTTTCGTATTCAAAAAACAAAACAAAAAACAAAAACAGTTTGACAGCAAATGTTAGTTCAAGTTGACTCATCTATTTCATTGGATGGATACTGAGTTTTCAGTCACCCTGTATATTGTTATGACAGCAAAGTTGGCCAGTATGTGTTAATAATGACATTAATTGCAGTATAGTGAATAATTACCTAACATGTGACCAGTAAGCCTAAGATTTGTTGACAACTTGGGTTTTGCATAATAGGCTTGCTATCACTCATTTCTTAATGGTTAATTGTTCAACCGTTAGCAACTGTATGCGAAATGTGAATGAATCAAATAGATGACTCATTTGTGAAAACTAATTACTGTATGAAACGTTTCAAAGTCATTTTAACTGTGCGTACTGAAAATTTAGTTTTAATCAGTTTTTTTTATTGTTACTTTGCTTAATTATATGAAGTTTAGGTAACTTTTGGTGATCGGAAGTTAATTCGACCTTCGTCTTTGACTGATCTTTACGTTTCAAGGCCTCAGGAAGTTGCAAAAGTGATTTTCGACATGGCGTCCGAAACATACCCTACTACATTAGATAAAAATTTGAGATTTCAATAATGTACCCAACCTCACCACTTTACAATGACTAATAAGGACGCCCTAACCTAACCCAACGTAATATAACCTACTTTAACCTAACCTAACCCATCCTAACCTAACCTAACCCAACGTTATCTAACCTACTTTAACCTAACCTAACCTATACTAACCTATTCTAACCTAACCTAACCTAACCTATCCTAACCTAACCTAACCTATCCTAACCTAACCTAACCTAACCTAACCTAACTTAACTTAACCTAACCTAACCTAACCTAACCTAACCTAACCTAACCTAACCTAACCTAACCTAACCTAACCTAACCTAACCTAACCTAACCTAACCTAACCTAACTTAACTTAACTTAACTTAACTTAACTTAACCTAACCTAACCTTGCCTAACTTAACCTATCCTAACCTAACCTAACCTAACCTAACCAAGCCTTGCCTAACATAACCTAGCCTTGCCTAACCTAACCCTTACCACTGTAAATGACAAATAGCGAAGTTATTGTTAAAAAGTTCGAACTCTGACCTCCCAAGGTCATTCGTGTGTTTACGAGATCAGGGAGTTCTATTCAGGGGTTGGTTATATGGGTCAAAATAAAGAGAAAAAAACATATAAACATATGTACGGAAGCATTTCTTTTACCAGTATCCGCCATTTTCTTATTTTTACTAAAATAATCTATATCTCTAAAATGGTTTAACCGATTGAGTTGAAATTTTCCACGGTGGTCATGAATGTAAAGACCTCATTTGAAAAAAAAATACTCAGCTTGTTTAACAATTTGTTTCAAAATGGCGGCCATTAATAATTTTCAAATAAAAATAACTTGAAATGAGTTATTTGAAATATTTAAATGACTGCTATTTTGAAACGGGTTCTTATTTTTTTTCAAACTAGGTCCTTACTTTGATGAGTACCGTGCAAAGTTTCAAACTCAATCGGTTAAGCCGTTTTAGAGATATAAATTATTTAGTAAAAAAACAAAATGGCGGATAACTGGTAAAAGAAGAGTTTTCGAACATGTGTTTATAGAAACTTTTTGCATTACAGAAATACACTGTATAAAAATGTAAAATATGTCTAGAGATATGGTAAAAGTATGTTGACATTACAAATTTGATTAAAATCGGTCCACGCGTTTGTGTTGTACAGCATTGCACTTGACGTATACTTTTTTGAAGTCACGTGACGTCTAAATACAAATATCTGCAGAAAGCTCTACATCAATTTTTGACCCCTTCACATAACTTTCCCTACACTAGCTACGAATATGTAAAAAAGTAAAATTAAATACTGGATTGTGTGTGTGAAGTTTTCAATTACATCTACAGTAAAAGTTATTAAGTGACCAGTGATTTGCGAGTTCAGAAGTGTGCGTATGAAGTATGTAAGGATCTCCCCTAGTGTCTGTAGAGGCTCTTCACTCGAATTGGCACCATTGCAAATGTACACAGCCAACTTGTTTTTTCATTGAAAATCACAAAATTGTCTGTTATAGCTTTCATTTAACTAAACGGAAATTATTTTATAAGTTAGGTTGCCATGTATTTGTAAGCGCTAATATGCAACATTAAATCGGCAATTCTCGTTTTAAATCGTTGTTATTAAAATCATAGCTTGGAGGAGGATGCTGTATTTGGGATAGTAAAAATTGAAATAATTTCAGAACTTTTAAAATTTATGAGTAGGTATTTAAAATATTATTGTAGTTATTCACTACTAAGGAATAATTCATGAATTTGAATACGGTATTATATTAAAAAAAAAAAAAAATGAGCACTCACGGTACGCCTGGTAGATTTGTGATCAAAATTTATTTTTATGAAAAAGACTCAATGCAATTTTTTTTTCAATCAAAAAGTTGTTATGCTCTCTTAGTTTGTAATTGAGGATGACGACTTATTTGTTGAAACTTAGTCGTGTTTATGTGCTTTTTGTTTCGAAAATTAATTAACTACGAGTTTTTATTTATTTTAGCCACTTTTTGGAATGTTTAAGGATTTTTAACTTAGTTAGTAAGTATAGAAGAAATTTAATTCCTACAGTTTTTGGAAGATTTTTAGTTAAAAAAAAAAATTTGGAAGAACACGTTTACATTTCTGTATTTAAATTTTTGGTTGCATGCGTTTTTTTTTTTTTTTTTTTTTTCCTCTTCTTTCTTTCTTTCTTTTTTTTCCCTTCTTCTTTTTTCCCAATCGTAATTTAGTCAATTGAAAACATTAAAAACTCAAAATAAAGACATAATTTTAGATAGCCTATATACTACATTTGGTTCTCAAGTTGTTAAGAATTAAAGTTAGTAGAAAAAGTACGTGTGACATAGTTTTTACCGCCATCTTTAAAAATAATATCTCAGTCAATTTTAATTTAATGAAAAAAGTAATTAACTAAAATATAGGAAATTTAATTGTCTTTAAAATTGTGTGCAACAATATTTTTTGTAAAATTCCCATTTTACATTATATTATTATTTATTTTTTTAAACATTTCCACCCCTCCCATAAACGACTTTTCGGAAAACTAAAATGTTTTAAAAAGGAAGTATTTTCAAGCAACTTATAGTTTTTTTTTCAACACTTTATTTTTTCTTCTATACACTCAATGTTTACCCTAGTATAATGATTATTCAGAATATACACAGCTTCAATCATTAGTTCATTGTTGAATAATTAATTCTACAATCGTACAATTTATGCTTTGATTCAACCAGGCAATACATTTCCCAGAAGTATTGAAGTTTCGCCAATTATTCTTATCTGAAGTTTACCAAAGCGAATCCAAGTGACGCACCATAACTTGTTATTCAGTCTAACCTTTCCAACTGTAGTCTAGGAATTGTAGTTCTTGCATACGATACCATGAAATGTCAACAGATCCTATACATTAGAGAAATTTGACGCCATTTTTTTCTCCATGTTTCTCTTTGTTTTTATTTAGAGGACGTTTGATAATCGCAACAATTTTGATTTTTGAGGAATGGTGATCAATATGTTCTGTTTGGGTACTTAATGGCTTCATTTTGGTGATCAATATGTTGTGTTTGGGTACTTAATGGCTTCATATTGGTGATCAATATGTTGTGTTTGGGTACTTAATGGCTTCATATTGGTGATCAATATGTTGTGTTTGGGTACTTAATGGCTTCATATTGGTGATCAATATGTTGTGTTTGGGTACTTAATGGCTTCATATTGGTGATCAATATGTTGTGTTTGGGTACTTAATGGCTTCATATTGGTGATCAATATGTTGTGTTTGGGTACTTAATGGCTTCATTTTGGCGATCAATATGTTCTGTTTGGGTACTTAATGGCTTCATTTTGGTGATCAATATGTTCTGTTTGGGTACTTAATGGCTTCATTTTGGTGATGAATATGTTGTGTTTGGGTACTTAATGGCTTCATTTTGGTGATCAATATGTTCTGTTTGGGTACTTAATGGCTTCATTTTGGTGATGAATATGTTGCGTTTGGGTACTAATGACTTCATTTTGATGATCAATATGTTCTGTTTGGGTACTTAATGGCTTCATATTGGTGATCAATATGTTGTGTTTGGGTACTTAATGGCTTCATTTTGTTGATCAATAAGTTGTGTTTGGGTACTTAATGGCTTCATACTGGTGATCAATATGTTCTGTTTGGGTACTTAATGGCTTCATTTTGGTGATCAATATGTTCTGTTTGGGTACTTAATGGCTTCATTTTGGTGATGAATATGTTGTGTTTGGGTACTTAATGGCTTCATATTGGTGATCAATATATTGTGTTTGTGTACTTAATGGCTTCATTTTGGTGATCAATATGTTCTGTTTGGGTACATAATGGCTTCATATTGGTGATCAATATGTTCTGTTTGGGTACTTAATTGGCTTCATTTTGAGATAATAATAATTTTATGTATCGTGCAGGTACTCTCAAATTTTCAGTTATTTACAAAGAAAAACGTTACTTCAAAATTTGGATGACATTTTCACAAAATTGGATTGTATTTTTACATTTAGTATTCACAGTTACAGTTAGTATTCACAGTTACAGTTAGTATTCACATTTACATTTAGTATTCACAGTTACATTTAGTACTCACAGTTGGTTTGTGTGATTATTTACGTTAAGCTTTCAAACGTAACTCTCATACTAAATTGTAAACATGGGGTAAGATAACCAAGCGGCAATTGAAGCCCTCAGCGCCGTAGAAAATTGGTATGGGATTCTCTCTGGTCCCTTTGCGTTCTGCCCACTGTTAACATTGTTCACCTAGGATGAGGCACTGCGGTATCAAGGGTAATGAGAGGGAAGATCTGTTGGCAAAGAAAGAGGTCTCTGGTTGCCTTGTGAGACCAGAACCCGCTTGCGAGATCAATCATTCAAAGACAAGAAGAGCGGTAAGAAAATGGACCAAGGAAGAGTACATCGAACGATGGAGACATTTCAGAGATCGGGTAAACGCATTCTCTCAGGACCAGATCCTGGCACGACAAAGGTGCTGTGGTTCAGCATGACAGGACATCCCTGAGACAGATAGTTGCTATCAATACTGAACATGGCATATCCGGAGCTATCTAAATAAGGTGGAACAACTACAAGTCTCACATAACTGCTGTATTTGAGGTCTTGTACCTGAGACCGCAGGACACATTTTGTTTGATCGTGAGGTCCTGGAGTCCTAAAGAAGGAGAATCTTTGGACCTCAGCAACCAGATACTCTTGACAAGAACACCTTGCACAAGATCCTGGAGCTTGTCAGTGGCACTGAGATCGGTGTAAGGTGAAACAACAAAGAGGAGCACAATAAGGCCATAGCCGATGTGTCGGAGGCTGATAGAGCTTCAGCAATATGTCCCCAAGGGAAAAAAAAACTGTAAAAATACAATACAATTTATTGAAAATGCTATACACATTTTGATATAACATTTTAAATAAAGTTAAGTGAAATTTGTTGGTGCCATTAGTTTTGACTTTAAAACACCATTTTTTTGGTATGTCGCATGACGTGGTTCTTTTTTTTGTATTTTCAATTTGCCCAAAAGTACCATAGTACCAAAAGTACAGGTAAAATTCAGTTTAACGTTGAAACTTCTTTCAAATCAGTTTAACCAACATTAAAAAAAAAACTATAGTGTTCTTATTACACATATTATAGTGATTTTATAATTAAAAGGTTTCAGTTAAATTTTATGACGCTATAATGGTTAGATTGATAAAAAAATATTTCGTGGGCGCCGTTAATTTTGTCTTTTTGTGCCCTTTAATTTGACATGTCACAAGATGCGGATTCCTATTTGAAAATTTTGGTTACTAAAGATTCCTCCTTTAGAGGGAGGAGAAAAATTCCAAATTATAATAAAAGAAACTTCAGGTGACCTAGTTAACAGTTCCAAAAGGGTTTGGCTCTATTTAAGTTTATACAATAGTTAAAATGGTGGGGAGGGACTTCACTAACTTACTGTATAATTCGAATGCCAATTGGATTTGTCATATTTTTGGAAATCTTTGCAATGGTTCGCAAGTTGTAATAATATTTTATTGTGAAAAGTAGAAAATACAGTTTTGACACATTTTCTAACATTTTAAACGCCAACATGTATTGTCAGTGCCAAAATTGGTATAATTTAAACCGTAATTGATGCAGAAAACGATTTTAAAATCGGTGTAGTCGTTTTTAAGTTTTAACAATTTTATGGTAGCAATTAAAAAGTAAATCTACATTCAATGTATATTTTTGAGTTAAAAATACTTCACAAATGTATATTGAGTGGGAATACCAACATTAAAAAAACGTTTTCATAACACTTCTCCGTCTACACATCGTTTATCTGCTTTCCTGGTGACAGATTACGGAGTTCGAGCTCGGATAATGGCATTGCGTTTTTCAGTGTGTGACTCCTAAAGGGAAAAATAAAGATACTAAATAAAGAATGATCTCAATCATTAATAAATCGATTCATTTAAACAACGTTAACTTTTAGGACGGGTGGTGTGGTATAAATGAGGAAATCAAGCTATTTTTGTAAATATTGGTTCAAAATATTATTTATACAAAGTTAGTAAAACTCAACCGCTAAAAAAATAAATAATTTATTTCCCATGTGAAATGTCTAGGGAATACTGTAGTAATAAAAATAAGACATTTTTGGTGTAATGCCAAAGATTTTTGTTGTTAAGTATTCAATTTTGTTGTAGGGTATCAGAGAAAATTAGTGCTAGATTTTTGTACAGTTTAATACTATTTTTTAAAAAAAAACAACACTATAAAGCCTTTGTTTGAAAGATTACATAGTATTGGAAGTATTAGTAACATCACAGGTAAATTAGTGAAGGTCACAAATGTTCTCCTGCAGTGTAAATCAATTCCCCTTTACTTGCGTGCACAATGTGGCAACATGTCCAGACAAAGTGCCGAATGTTGTGACATATATTGGCATTCACTGTCAAGAAAAAAAATTCGTGTATTATTTGTCGTATAATTTGGCAGTCTGGGTTGGTCTCTTGTCTGTGGTTTGTTGATTCTAGTTCCCACAAAGGAATACAAAACTTTCTTCTATACTGGGTCTCCCACAATGTTACAAGCTAACTTTTGAATTATAAATATGATAGAGTACTTTAAACGGGGAAACTTCCTTTATTTTTAATGAAATTTAAAAATCAATTTTGTAAAATGTTAAAAATTATCGCCATTTTCGAATTTGGCGGTCAACTTTGACATTTGTTATGGAACATCCTGTATTTTATGTTTTGTGCAGGCGTAAAAAAAATATTTTAAGAATGTTTTAGCTTTGGGTATTTAAAAAAATCTTTAGCCGTTTAGGAATTACAGGCACTTAAAGTTCAGAAAATTAAACGTTTGATAGGTCTACAAATAATTGATTCCCACCTAAAATGTTACAACTTTTGAATCGTTGAGGTATAAATAAGTTTTAATCCCTATTTTTAATGAAATTTGGAAAGTTTTTAAAAATTGATTTCCATGTCATTTTATAGCTTACAAAATAAGGGGAGTTCCCCATTAAAACTTATTTGTACCCCCACCGGTTCCAAAGTTAGCTATTGTAACTATCAAACGTTTAATTTTCTGAACTTTAAGTGCCTGTAATTCCTAAACGGCTAAAGATTTTAAAAAATATCCAAGAATAAAACATTCTTAAAATATTGTTTTACACCTGAATAAATCATAAAATACAGGATGTTCCATAACAAATGGCCGCCATATTGGAAAATGACGGGAATTTTTAACATTTTACAAAATGGATTTTTTAAACTTCATTGAAAAGAAAGGAAGGTTCCCCATTTAAAGTACTCTATCATATTTATAATTCAAAAGTTAGCTATTGTAACATTTTAAGTGGGACACCCAATATTTGAATTACTGTACTTCTTTACAACGCTCTCTTTCTCTCTTAAATAGTTTCTCCCCTCTCTCTCACAACACACTGAAATAAAACACAAAGTCCTTCGCTAGGTAATAATAATAACTATTTATTTTTTTTACATCTATCAAAAATAATCGTACGATGGTTTCATATACTTTTATATGTTATAAACAAATAAATCTATACTAAGTAAAAATACAGGAATTAATGATCTGCCTACTACATCAGTCAGGAGTGCTGGGCTGTGATAAATATTTAGACATAATTAATAAACAATTGGCACTTTGAAATAAATGTACAGTTGACAAAAAATCTTTGACATTTATCAGATTAAAAGTTTCAAGTAAACAATTATAATTAACGACCTCTAAAGGTATATAGAAGAACTAATTTTTTTTAGGAGGTAGAATCGAGGACTTAGATCTTAGGTAGAAAGGAGGACTTACAAATTGTGGTCTTAGGCTATATAGAATGAGAGAATACAACACATATAGGGTTAATAGGAATGTTTTGTATTTTACATGAATCAAATTATTTCTAATTAAATTTACGCGGAGTCTGATTCAAGAGCGTCGCGACGCCTTCTTCCAGGGCCTCCAGCGTAGTTGGCAGCGGCGAGTCCCATTAAGTGTTTTGCTGCTTGTGATCCAGAGAATCCACGGCTGAGTCCAAGGTCCAATCCACGTTTTGAGCTGGAATTGTGAAAATAATCTGATTAGTTTAAATTAATATCAGACGTATTTTATCAATTGTTTTAATTTGTTTCGTGAGCTTAACTATTTACGGTGTTGACCTAGAATCGTGAGGTATATTAGATAGCTTACAAACTCAAAATTTAGGGGGGGGGGGAGAGCAGTTCTTAAAATGTATGCTTTAAAAGCCCAAACAAAACGTATTGTACGTCTTCTCTTTACAAATGCTAATTTGACAGTAGTTATCGATTAAAAAGCGAAGCTGTACCTTGGGTTGATTGAAAAGTTTGAATATATTAAAATCTGCACAAACGATTTCGATCAAATTTTGATGAGATGTGAAGATTTATATAAAAAATCAAATTGACACGAATTTATGTGGGAATGTAACTTAGGTATCAATACTTTACTAGAGTTATTTCTCTTGTCATAAGAGGGGCTGATAAACTGCCAAAAATAAATATGTCGGACCGCGGTAATTATATGATTTCAAAATAGACTTACTGCTACGACCACTCTTCTAATACGAAGATACTTTTATGATTAAAACATAAGTTCTCGGCATTAGTTTGTTATAATTAACAGCTGGTCGCCTAGAATGGTGTTTGGTCTGAAGGGAACGACCTGTTAGGTTGTTGGACAATCATGTTTTCCTTCGATTAAGCCTATTTTAGTTTAAAACATATCCCTAGGTATTAAGTGGTGTTTTACCTCAAAATATATAAAGAAATAATTTCTTGGTAATTCACTATAACACCCAGTAGTTTATGATATTAGTTATTCCTCATCAATTTTAGCTGAATACTTCGAAAAGAAGGTTTAGAATTGAGAAAGTTGTAGACTATTACCAAGGAATAATTGTTTAAAAACATTAACCAGGTCCACCATTGACCCTCCTCTACCTATCTCATAGGTTACAAGGGAAATACCCAGCTGTTGTTATACTGTGTTGTTATATTGTGTACTGAACCTTTTAGTTTCATTCTTGTATAAGTTCTTGACAATGCTGTAACTAGCGAAACCATGGTCGGCAAGTTTCAATTAAAATATCGTTTTAATTTATTTAAGGAATAAATTCATTTACCATTATATCTACAACTTGGTTGACTTAAAAATAAAATAAAATACTTTTTGTGAATAGTTTGGAAAGAACCCAAAACCAATCCAACTACAGTTGTAGATTCACGTACAAATATAATAAAAATTAATGCATTTCTTTAAGCTGTAGGGCACGGAAAAGACGACAGTCATCCAGATAACTCAAAAACCATTTTTTTGGGGGAAAAACGAATATTTCCACAAAAACCCAACATTGATTTTTGATTTATCACATCATTTTCTCTCTACTGTGTAGAGATAACGTTATTATTGTTAACATGACATAAGTTTATAAAAGTGATGAATAAATGTCATTCTAATGATATGCAGAGGTGCTAATCTGTGCCCCATCATCTGTCATACAAGCTAAAAGCGGATAGAGTGCTCTTAATCACATGTAGACTTTACACCTATTTGTTAAAACTTCGTTTTGTAATTTGAAAAATGCATTATGTATTAGTTGAAAGTTTATAAAAGAAATCTACTCTAATAAAACTGTTTAATGTCTCTATTGTTTGTATTGAGGGAAACTGTAAAGAAAGAATACGCGATTAGATGATGCTTTACACATATAAATACAAAATTACGATTTTATCAAAATCGTCTGTAACGATTTTGATCAAATTTTGCTCAATCAGAGTTTGTAACAAAACGTATTGGTTGCCATCACTCCAAAATTGTGGGTTCGTTAGTTATTCGTACAAAAACAAAAGTTGATCATGGTTCTACCCATGATGGCAATCCCGTGGTACTCTAGCTGGATTTACAACTCTCTTCACATGGTCTTGGATTAGATTCCTCTCTCCCCTCTGAAGCTACAGTTTCTAAACCTAAAATAAAACCTATAGGCTAAGTCTTTATACTCGTACATTTACAAAAAAAAACACCTTTCGTTTTGTTGCCCATCTTACAATTTTGAACATTCATTTTCATATGTTCAAATTTCACTAAAATTCAATCAAAATCTATTGCGAAGATATTGAGCTATTCGTGATTTTAACGAGTAGTTTGTCTAATCTAACTTTCACGTTTTGATGGATATCTCCAAAACTAGTTTTGTTTGTATTACTTTTTTTGAACCAATTTTGAAAAAAAAATGTTGTTAAAATCTTTGTAGGAAATTTTGATCTCATAGCAACTGCATTTTTAAGATTGAGAGTTATTTGTTTTTATAGATGTGTGTATTGAGAGAAAACTTGTGCAGCGTGGAATGAAATGGATTCAGAGCAAAGAATCACATTCACCGAGTCTGTGTACAAATGTGGATTGAGTAATGAGATATTTCCGTTGCAATGTAGGAAGCGGAAACAGTTAGCGGGGTTATGTAGTTTATAACCTTTTAATGGTCTTCTAATTAATTTGAATAAGTATTTGTATAAGTTAAAAAAAGGCTTTTAGGATATGTGATAATCTTCATAACATAGCTGAAGTTAAGAATCAATATGATAATAGTTTTAAGGATGCACTGTGATTTGATAGGTGGGGATTTATTCATGAACATCCAAACTATCATTTACAAGAAATATATATTATATTAAGTGTAAAAACAGTCGATTCCCTATTTGGTGAAATTCAATATTAAGCTAAACAATAATTCACATGTTTATCAATCAACTTTAATTGTGACAGCTGTTTTGCAATTAAGCATATCCAGACAACTATGAACTACTCGTAAAATTAGATTATTTATAAGTTTTAGAAATCAACAGATCTGTTCTCAATTGCCGTGCTTCCAACCTCAATGAACAAGTGTTTAACCCATCTCTATTGTTAAAACCCATTAGCACAGATCCTGCAAGGTTATTTACCTTCTAAGGTAATCCTGGCTCAGTCCTCTTTCCTCGCATTCCACCCCCCACGTTCTTAAGATTTTGGTACTCAAGTTGGATTTTGTAAATTTTAGTTCACAGTTGTCTGAAGTTGCTAAACAGCTGTCAAAATATATGTTGATTTGTGAAATTTTACACGTGAGTTACTAGCCTATTTAACTTAAAAATATATATTATTAATTTTAAATGTTACCTAATGATGTTTATATACAGAGTGTAAAATAAGTCGATATTCAGCTCGATGTAATTTAAAAGGATTGCTATACCAACGTAAAACCTCTGCCATACCTATTATAACACTTTTCCTGGTGTTCAAGTGGAGTTAAAATGTGGGACATACGCAACGCCCTTCACATGTAAATGTTTGGGCAGGAATAACTATCAACCATTAGGTTGGATCGTTTGTAATTGATGAACACTCGAAAACTCCGAGAAATATTTAGGGATGCTTGCCAATCAGATCGTTCCTGCACTCCAAAATATTTTTGGACAGGTGACAGAAAACATTTGGTTGTTACAAGATGGAGCACCACCACACTATTGCCGTGATGTACGACGATACTTGGACAATGTTTCCGAGACGATGCATAGGTAGAAGAGGTGCTGTGGAATGACCTTCAAGGTCTCCTGCTCTTAATCCACTAGAGTATTTCTTTTTGGTATCACATGAAAAACCTTGTTTATGAAATTAAGCCAAATGACGTCAATGACCTACCGGGTAATTTTACAAAAAGCTCAATCCATTCCAAGAGAATCTGTTGCGAATACTGTCTCAGTTTACAAACGGTTAGCACACTGCCAAACCTCCGAATGTCACCCAATTCGAGCAGTTGTTACATTAAAACGCAAGTTAGTCATAATTAATTTTTCATGTAACTTTTGCCAGGGATGTAGTTAGAAACATTTTGGAGGTGCCATTGTTTTTCTGTTGCATAGACCTTTACAATGTCACAAGATAGAGATTGCCAATTAAAAAATGAAACTTGCACCTTTCCCGTCTTTCGAAAGCGAGTCAAACATTTTAACCCCCCACCCCTTTAATACCTTTAAACTGTTATAATAGTTATGGTAGAGGTTTTACGTTGATAAAGTAATCCATAGAAATTACACCGAGGTGTATCACGACTTATTTTACACCCTGTATATAAACAGGAGGTAAGCTGAAGTAGTTGTAAGCTTCGAGTGTGTTGTAGAAATTATGAGGAAATTTTCACTTTTTTTTCCAGTTAATGTTGGATCGTGCCAATGATGCTGATTCTTTACAATAGTGATTGACTGTAAGATGAGAAAGGTTGTAGTGTTGGCAGAAAGGATGTTCAATAGGACCTTTCTAACATCTGGAGTTTTTAACTATTGTCTCAAAGATACCAGGACATAACAGGTAAGGTGTAGAAATCCACCAGTTATAGTTTTGTTAATGTAGTTCATGTATCACTGAGGATGGCGACTTTATCGTTGAAACGCGTTTGATTAAGTAAACGTAATTTTTGTGAGATCTTGTGTTCCAGTTTTTTTTTCTATCTAATATTATCTCACAAGTCAAGCTCAATTATTAATAAATCTGTAACTATATTTTCATAGCGAGCTATAGAAAACGGATATATTTAAAAAAAACAACAACTGAAAACGGTACCAATTTGGAAAATAAAAATTGTTAATACTAAATTAATCTCGGAGTTCAAGTAGGGACATATTTTGAGTAACTTTAGTATAAAGAAGAAACTGATTAAAAAATAATAATACCCCCACTCCTCTAGACAAAAGTGTTTTATAGCTTATTTTTAGTCGAATCCGAAAGTGGTTCACTGTAGCGAGTACAGGAATGACAATTCTAAGGATTCCAGCTGTATCTACACATTTTTAAAAAAAACATCTGTCAGTTTTCATGACCAACACTTGTTCTCTGGTCGGCTATTAAAGTATTAGAAAATTAAGATGTCTTTATTTTATCTTCATATCTGATATTGAGAGGTTTTTCGTTTTTAAACAACAGTGCAATATAAAAAAAAGTTTTTGCAATTGTTACGTATTTATTTTTTCTCTATAATTCCTTGTTTTTCAATTTCCAGCAGATATTTGTCAAGAAATACTTAATTCGGTTTAGTCTACTTGTTTCTGTAGTCAAACAGTACATTTCATGTCTATCTGTATCTATTGTTTAACATTTACAAGGGTGGGCAGTTAATTTCCGGGTTGTATCAACTTCCTCTGCAAGAGGCTTGTGTCTCATAGAGTGGAAGACAGATATCGGCAACTCTAAGTTGAAATTATTAAATAGTTGGTGGCAAATAGAAGTTGCAATCAATTTTAATGCTGGAAATAAATTTGCAAAAAAGTGTAAAAATAATTTCTAAGTATTTTATGGTTTGTTCTTAAAAGAAACTGTGAAAAAAAATTGTACAAACTTTTCCACACAACCATTCGAAATACTACTAAAGTAAAATCGTTTTCAAAAATGGCGGTAGTTGTCAGTAAAGTGAAAATGAAATGGTGGATGACGTGTTAAATTTTGTACTTGATTTTAAACAATATTTATATTATTAATACGATTAATTGGATATTTCTTATTATTTGTGTGTATTAAAAATAATACACGACGTTTCGAGACTATAAATCAACTTTAGTTATCAAGTGTTAAACGTAGGCTAGATCATATAAAAGAGAAACAAATTATTTTTGACTGTTCATTTTTTTCTTCTTAGGTTATAGATTTAGTTTTAGTTTCCAACTAGGCTACTAGGCTATGTTTTTGTTTTTGTTTGTTTTATGCTTTAAGTTTAACACCTGACAACGAGAGTTGATTTATAGTCTTGAAACGTCGCGTATTAGTTTTTATATACACAAATGATGATAAATGTTTGATTAAACGATCCATCATCATCTTAAACCCAAAATAAGATTTAATTTGTGTTGTAAATTAACCTTAATTATAGATATTAGGTTAGGTTAGGTTGGGTTAGGTTAGGTTAGGTTAGATGAATCAAGTTTAAATGAGAGGAGAGGGAGGGGCAATATGTTTACGCTTTTTAGAAATTATTCCTTAACGATAATTTTCTATTTGAAACTTTACACACAAATTCGGGTAGTTAATTTGATCAGAATTTCAATGAAATCGGTATAACATATTTTGAGAAATGACGTCTTTATAATAGTGGCAGATTTTTGTTTTCTTTATAACTCGCAAATTGAAATTTTTGTAGAGATAGCGTCCAATCTATTGTATTTATGTAGTTAGGGTGTACATTAAAAAAATATAATCAAAATCGTTGGATTAAAAAAAAAAAAATCTGAATATCGTCTTATGGCAGGTACGCCACATTTTGAGTTAATGAAAAATTTAAAAACAAAACAACCCAAGATATGGGAAAAATATATCTACATACCAAATTTGATTAAAATCTGTCCACCAGTTTTAAGAATTGTAACAAATGAATTGTAATAGAAATATCACATCTGATGAAAGTGTGTTATGATCTGTAAACTGTGGAATAAAATGACTAAACTTAAGTAAGAGATACTAATGGTAGGGGGAGGGGGTAGCATTATCAAGTAATAAATAACGTAGTCACGAACCAGACTTTTTATACATGATATTATTACCAGGAAAGTTTTATTGTTTTTGTAAGTTATAAACTTCATTTAATTCAGTCCATCTTCTCGCGTAGTGACAATATTTTCTTCTTTATTCAATTTACAATTTTCATTTCAAAACTATTGGATATGAAAACTTAAGGTAGTTAAATTTTTATTTTAGAAATATCCAAGTTTAGGTTTTCCAATAATTACTTTTCCATTTTACTATATAAATATTGAGTGTGACTACAGTCGGTACTCGGTGAAATTCCATAATAAGGCAAAACAAAAATGAAAAAGCACTTATAATTTCACAAACAACAATTTATTGCTACAGCTGTTTCGCCGTTAGGCATCGTCAGACAACTAAGAACTAAAAACTAAAATACAGGTCAACTTAACACTAACATCTAGGAATGAAGGTGGGGATGAAAGCAGAGGTGTTTAGTTTTTAGTTCTTAGTTGTCTGACGATGCCTAACGGCGAAACAGTGTAGCAATAAATTGTTGTTTGTGAAATTATAAGTGCTTTTTCATTTTTGTTTTGCCTTATTACTATATAAATGTGAGTATTTACAAATATTTCCCTTTGTATAAATGTGTCTAAAATTATATGTAGGCTAATCAGAAGTAAGACAGTTGAGTGATTTTCTAGGCACTCTAATGATAGAATTTTATTGTGGTATTGTGTAACCTTATTTTTAACTTTTCTAAAATTATATTTGTAGACTTACTTTTCTACATCGTTTGCTCTCATGATGGTCTGTCCAAGCCTGGTTAAGATTTCCAACATAAGTTCAGGGTCTGCTTCATTCTCCAGGTCTGTGAGATAACCCCTGTGCCTGCAACAATGAATCACAGGGTATTACTCCAAACACAATCTAGGCGCAGTTTACATAATGTTATAGAACATTGTTGATAAATCTGTGTTATATTTCAAACTCAGCTGATCGTAAAGTCATTTTATACTACCACAAGTGACAATAACTTATCTTGTTTCCATAGCTTATGACGCGTTTCAAAACATATGTTTCCATCATTAGATGTGTGGCATAATGTTGAATATGTGGTGTTGTGTGTCTGATGATGAGACTTATGTTTCGAAACGTATCATAAGCTATGCAAAACAACGAAGTCAAACAAGGTAATATCTGTAATCAACTGATCGTATTCACGGTGTCCCTGAATAGGCGATTTATTTTTAGGGGTATTTTAGTTTTAAATAATTCCATCATTGTTATTATTTACTTTAGTAACAAAATGTTGCAAGAGGAGTTCAGCCCTCTAAAGTTGGAATTTAAAATTCGACAATTGCTAATATTTTTGAGGTAAGAAATTGAAATTTGGTTTCATTTTCTATTCTTAAAATTAATAAGAATAAAAATTATTACTTTAATTGTGTTATACTTTTTAAGTTTATATAAATATGTTTAAGGTGGATTTTTAAAAAGCTGATTAAAAAAATAATAAATTGTAAATTGAAAAATGTACAATATATTGGTATATTTTGGTTAGCGAGGCTTTAAAATGGCGTATTTCTAATGATTTTGATCAAATGCAACCCCGTGGAGATCCAAAAAAGCTTTAGTCGATCTCCATGAAAATTATGTTTTGGAAATTTTAGGCGGGGGGGGGGGGAGAGGGCGTACATGAAACCAGTCTAAAAACACAATTTTCTCAATTTGTGTGTAAAATTTTAAGAGATTATTTTACCGAAACCATCAGAGTACATGTAAAATAAAATAAAGTTCTGGAGTAATTAGCAAAGAAAATGAACCAATCGCCGTTATTTATGAAGTTGTCCTCAATCAAATGGTATTTACAATTAGCTTCTATTTAAATATATAATAAATTTTCCAAATATTTTTTGCTATTAGTTATTTTGCAAAATGTAGATAAGGGCAAGGAGATTTTTAATACTAAATTGTCGTTCATAAGATTGCTCGGGAAAAAATTAAAAAAGGGGAAATTTTTTTTAGTTTCTTAAGAAAAAAAAACGACGAAGAATCTATCCATTATACGAAGTATAGCCTATCTCTCAGGACATCAATACACTAATTTTAAACACGTCCTTAGTCCTTCATCGTTCACGTCTGTACGATAGCAGGACACACAAATTAAGATAAAAACATGAAATTGAGTACAGTGCTTTTTTTATGGATTGTTTAATTACTGATAACTGCGAAACCGGGTAGGTTAGTTGTTTTTAAAATTAATTTTACCACTCACATTTTACATAATTTACTATACATAATTTTGTATAAGTTTTATTTTACCGCAGGTTTTTATCTTCCAAATGAAAGCTTATCCACAGCTCTGAAGTGTTTTCACGCTGTTTTATATTAAAAACAATTATTAAATACAAAGATTACTTCTTTAAGGTTGCTTAGCCGTGACTTGTAAGTCAAACAAACACTTAACAAATATCCAAGCGTGACGTGCATGGGAAGTACCTGTTATCAGTGTAAAGTTATACTTGTGCCAGGAGTCGTTACATATCATTGTTAAATGTTTTAATATCTACTAATAACTACATGTACTTTTCGATACTCTTCTAGAATAATTTTAAAAGTTTTCGTCTATGTACAGGGTAACCCGGGCGAAGTATTTACAGATGTCCAAATATGTTTCATTGGGCGTGTCAGTATTTAAAAGCAAATGAAATTGATGTAGTTATTGAATTACGCTTAAATTGGGGCGGTTAATGTGGATTAAAAATTATAGGCTAGTTTTACACAAAACTGTTTTCAAACGGCATCCTTTTCAACTTTTACTTAATAGAAAATTATTGATTTTACAAACAATTTACAGTTTGCACTTTTATAGAGTTGTATTTGGTTTTATTATAAGTCAGATATTAGAAAAAAAAACTAAAAATATAAATCTTGGTAATTGACTAGAATAGACAAAAGCTATTCCACGGCCTTCAAAATTTTAGAAATTATATTTTCCTTGTTGTTTAAAGGTGAAAAACCTTTCGGGAAACATCGCTTTATAAAAAAAGGAAGAAAATATTATAAAATTAAGATCGCTACTCCTGGATTACTTTTATCAGGCGTTAGAGTTGGTCAAGAGAGACTGATAGGAAAGATGAAAGAAAGTGAAATTAACTAAGACTACATGGAATAGGTGTAGGATTCAGCACGAGTTTCTCGGGTTTGCAACACCCACAACTTATTAAAAATAAGCTCCAGAAGGTTTCTTTAAAAACTTATAATTACAAACGAAATTAAGATTCGAGGGAAGTAAGTGGAAGGTCTATTTTTGTCGTAGCAGTATTTCTGTCTATGTAGAATCCAAACATCTAAAAAATGTTGATATGCGTATTGAAAGTATAAATCCCGCTAAGACTTTGAAAATGAAAAAAACAAATGGTTTGCTGAGGTGAGTTCATCATCCCATTTTGTAGGTCTTTGAACGGGTTTGGCGGTCTTAAGACGGACCAGTAGGGGTTGATTCGGTTACGTAAGTGACAAGACAAAAAAAGACGGTAGACAATCAGATGAAAGAGTAAGGTGGCTAATAAGGCTATGAAGAAAAGACTTAGTAGCAGGGTGTTGTGTCTTTGGTGTTAGGTATCTCTCATTTATGTGGTAGGAAGATATATGGGAGGTATTATCTTCCACAATGCAGAATAGATTGTATGGAATATTTATTTTTGTGCAAAAGCTAGAACGAAGTGCATTTTTTTACTTTAAGTTACGGTACACAATTTAATATATTACCATTTACATGGGAAAATTGATAATAGGCCTACATATTTGTACACTGGATTTCTTGGAATATTTCCTAATAAAATGTTACGATTTTAGAACCTTCCAAAAGTTCAACTTTTATTAACATATTACAGGTTAGTTAATACCTGCAGCTTAACACCCATCCGTGAATGAAAATTAAAATCCTTAGAAAACAATAAATTTAGCCCGCGTAATTTAATAAAAATGATTTGTTGATACTTTAAGTCAACAATAAGCTGAAATAAACCTGCGGTAAGAGAGAATATTTTTAGCGTTTTAAGGGAAGTGATTTTGTGATTCTGTTAAGATGTGATGCATTAAAATTGATGTAGAATTTTATTCTGTGTGAAAAATTACTTTGTGAAAAAAGAGTTTAGTAAAATTACCAAAGAATAATAACAAAATATACACATATTTTGGTTTTAAAAACAGGTTTTTGGTTTATTTCAACTTTTTCATTTTGACTTGTATTTTCTTAATACGTATTATGTTTTAATATTAGTCAAATTAGAGCACATTGACTTGTATATATATATGTCTGTTCCTTTGCTTTAAAATACTTAATTGTAAGTTATATTAGAGTAGTCGGATTGAGCGGCACTTTGCCCCTCCCACTTTCTAGGTAGGCGGGGAAACTGGTCTGATGAATATGAAGGGGGAGGAGCGCTACGTACATGAGCCTTTATAAGTCGCCCCACTGTCATATTAAGTTTAGTTTTGTTTTATATCCCTCTGAGGATGGTAGCTATGTTACCGAAATGTACATAAGGGTTTTATTAAACTTTTTAACGTTTTATTCGTGGTTTGGGGATTAGTTCTGTTTTAAAGTGCATAAGAACTTTGGCTTCAAAAAAAAGAAGTTCTCATTATTTTGCAGTTAGAGACTTTTAACTTTGTTATTTTACAATGTTATAAACTTAATTTGAATCAAATACGATTTCTGCAGTTTCAAATTTAATTTTTGTTGGTATTTGGATTTGTGTGTGTGTGTGTGCGCGCGCGCGTGTGTGTTGAGTTACAAAATGGATTTCGATCAAGTTTTGCTCAAGTTTATCCATTACAAAACGTATTGGTCGCAATCTTTCTTGTTCCTGAGTTATCGTTAAAAACAAAATGGCGGTGAGGCTGTTACCAAATATGAAATATCTCATGATCGGCTGAACCGATTTAATTCAAATTTTGTTCAAATGTGAAGATTAATGACCCAAACCTGTGTTAAAAATCTTAAATAAAAATATATTACGGTGTAGGAATAATTGGCAAAAAAAGATCTTGATCACGGTTATTAAAAGTTCCATTTTAATAAAATACGACTTAGGGTGAGGACGTGTTTATTGCACAAGGGAAGCAAGTTTACGTCCTTATTTAAATATATTAATAATTTTCCATAGACGGGGGTTGATGTTTATTTTCACTGTTTGACTGAACAGAGATTTTTGATAAGTGAGTGAGACAGTTTGTGCAATGTTTTAGTACCGTTTTATTTTAGAGAAAAAACCCCAACTCCAATTTATATTTTTGTGTAGAAAAGAAAAATCGTCAAGTTAGACTACGCACAATATACCCTGTAGTAATCCAGGCGGAGGTGTCTAATACCCTGGAACTAATGTAGCTGTACCAGTGCTGCGCTCTACGTCTTGTAAGAAGCTTAATAAAGTGTAATTCACTTAAATACAAATGTTTTTCTCTTCCAATGTAAGTAAGTTGTCGGAACTGTAATTGTATGTTAGACGCGGTTTTTAGTAGACAAATGATAATATTCTAGGTTTTCTTTTTTCAAAATTTGTAATGACCATTAACGCTCCGCTCATTTCCGATATATTGGATGTATGTTAAGATTCAAACTGCTTTTTGGTTGTCTGTCTGTTGCTAAACAGATCTCTGCAAATCGAGTCAATAGGTTGTGATCAAACATTTTCGAACGTGGTAATGTTTCAAAGTTTTATTTTCTCTTCGATTTTCTTACGATTTTGATGAAGGTTTTGCTAAAATGTAGTTTCATTTTTTTGTTTGTTTGTTGTTTAAAGGAAAACATCTCGCTCATCATCACGTTATAAAAAAAAAGAAATAAAAGAATATAAAGAAGACCTAACCTAACCTCTGAATACACTAATTGCAAGAGAGTCGAAAAAGAATACGTAATGCGTTCCGAGGAACAAAGTCCGAACTTATACAGGTCGGCATTCCGATTTGGTATAAATGAATCTTCGGTCGCGCTGGGAGATTCATCGATCGGATTGCTAATCACGACAATCAAGCTGGCATGGATCACTTTGACGGGACTTGTGTCAAATAACCTAAATTTTATTTAGATTATTTAATCCAGTGTCACTTTCGGGAAATGGCGTTTCAGTGTCTCTCGGGTGTTTATATTTTTAAATGGTCGAGTTACAAAATTAAATAGGCCTAAACAATTAACCGTTTAGGTTAAGGTTAGGTGTAATTACTTTATAATTAGTAAGTCCCTGCTTTTAGTTTATTATAATTAACAAATTAAGATCTAGAGTGGTGATTGGTCTATGGGGAATAAGTGAATTATTTTTATGGAATGGAGAATCACGATTTTCTACACAGTGTTTAGCGTAGGATGACCATGGTATTAATTAATTAGTATCCTCAAGTGTAACGAAACGAGATTTGTTTAAGAGAGACATGATAGGGTTAGATGAAAAAGTTTTCTAAACTAAGGAAGGCTATATGAAACAATGTGTAGATACAGCTAGGGTCCCTCGGCATTGACAAGCCCATACACACTCTAAGGTGCCAAACAAAATGTTATAATGCCGGTTGGTGAAATATCGTTAAAATTAAAAAAAAGTTCTTTAATGAAAAACGTTATTTCTCAAAATCAGACGTATCAATTACCCTCAAATTTTGGTGAAATGTGATGATTAATAACCAAAATCATTGTGACTAATCTTAAGTAAAAGAAAATTACGATTTAAGAATAATTGGAAGGGAAAAAAATGAAAATTAATTTGATTAAATATGACTTAAAATACCTTTTGAGCAACCCCCCCCACCGTCAAATCAATATTTCACATGGGCTACGAGCCAAAACAGGGTTTTCCTGGCAATGACAACGTTGTTAATGATCTTTCTTTACTTTGCTGTCTTATTTGTATTCAAACTTATGTAAAACACAAGACTACAAAGTTCCATTTTAAATTTCTATGGCCTTCCATTTTAGATAGGAACAGCATGGTGTAAACTTTACGGTTTTATTTACTCAAAATTTGAAGCTGGGGGGATTCCTATAGTATGCCAAAAGGTTGTACATATTTTTATAATTATACAGTATATACTTGTACTAAAGTCTGTTTTACTGTATTCAATAGTTCAAAATTTAGAAGTTGAGGCAAGTTAGGTAGGTTGAGGCAACACTTGAGCAAAATGTAATGACCCTAAACACAGATATTACTGTTCAGGATTAATTGGCAAAAACAAAAAAAAAAAACCTTGACCAACGTTATTAAAAGCTCGAATTTAAGCAAATACAATTTACTATGAGGACTTCAAACAAAATAAGTTTATACTTTTGTTTAAATAATAAACATTCAGTTTTGGGTTCATTTACAACTCTCGACCCGCCCGACAGATTTTGGTTCGTTTTTATCTGGTTTAGGGGATGAGTGAGCGAGAAAGTTTGTGCAATATTTTTGTACAGTATTATTTAAAAAAATGAAAATAGGTAAACAGTTTATTTATTATATATTGTCTATTTTTTATATGTTCATGTTTGGTTTCGTTCCAAAAGTATGGGACCTGTCCTCGTATTTTCAAACTTGTTTGATTTATGGTTGTAAAAAAAAAATTGTCTGTTTAAAATTGGAAGTGGGTTTGAAATTCTTTATAAACAGGTTCTATTTTATTCAAAGACATTCGCAAAATTTCATTTTCAATCCGTTCAAAAATTACGGAACGGTACTTCTAGAACACCCGCTATATATATTTAATTTAGAATTAATATTGAGTATATATTTAGAAAATTTCATTGAAATTCAAGCAACCGTTGAACTAACCCCGAAACCAGATTCGTCACTTTAGAGATGATTAGGCCTCAAAAAACGGCTTAGGTGTGGGGGAAGGTTGGAGAATTAGTGATGTATGAGTGAATGTTTTCACTTTTATATACAACTGTACAACCTATAAAGAGAGAAATAATGTCCTACGAAACAAGAATTGGCGTTCTTCAAGGGCGACATCTTAATGTTGGACCAGAACTAATCTTGTTGGGATAAATGGGAAGCTCATCCTAATTAAAAGTTAAGCTGTTCCTTAAGGGGAACTTCTTCTCAAGGGTGGCAACTGAAAAAAAAATTCTTATAATTAGATAAAGCGGCACATCGTTACAATCTTCTTGTAAATCTAAAATACGAATCATTTCTCACCAAATTTTAATAAAGATTTTTTATTTTGTAAGGAAACTTTATATTATAAATTGAAAGATTTATATATTTTTTTCTAAAATCAGCATTTCATATTCAAGTTGTTTTATGGTTTCCCAGAAATATTACGTGACGAGTCAAAAAATAGATTCAATTTTTTTACGGAAATTAGTTTTGTGGTTTCCTGCCTTCAAAAAAAAAAGGTTTTTGGAAATATGTCAATCTATCGTCTGTTGTGCAGCGCTTTACAGCCAAAAAGCTTCTTGTTTAATTGTGATGTTTTTCGGAATTTATACCCTAATTGTTTCACATTTTAAAATAGAATTCCTTTAATTTGTCAGAAAATGATGCTTTCAATTGAAAATTAGTCAGAGAAATTAGCTTTTTAATCAAACAATGAAAACACTGAGGAAATTAATGTTGCAGATTCCATGGTTTTAGACATTAGACTGTTGGACTGTGTTTAATTGTTTCTTATCGGTATTGGTAGGAAATAAATAAATAAGGAAGTAAATAAAGTACAAAGTTGTTGTGAGATTGGTACACTTTATCAAGATATTGACTTATTTTATCGCTTATCCGTGGGTACGCAATGTTATATACAGGGTGTCGCGTAAGTAAGCTGCCAAACTTCAGGAAATGATTCTATGGATAAAATTAAAATTAAGACTGAATTGTTTTTTCGAAAACGTTTAGTTTCTAGTTATTCGCCATTTTGTTTTCTACAACATAATATAACTTTGGAAATAGAAAAGATATTGAGTTCAAGTATAGTTGGCAAAAAACATAAATTCAATTTCGACTGTCATATAATTATTTATAACAGGGTAAATAGTTAGAAACAAATAGTTGAGCAAGTGAGAAACTTTTATTAACATGTTGTTATAAATTACCAATTTTACTATATAGAAATTTCTGCTCTTGTAATCTTCCTTATAGCAACGTAGGCTTTGAAATATCAACAGATTTCACCTATGGGAGTAATTTGACAATATTTTCAGCTCTCTGTAGGTTAAATGAGTTAGTAATTGCATCTTGAGGTCATAATTTTTTGCCGTGAAGGCTCAGTTTAACAAACCATTGAAGAAGTTTGTTAACTACAAATATTGTTAATATAGACGGATTACGAATTTTAAAATTTTCAAAAATAATTTATGGAGGGAGAGTTTTTATTTGGCCGTTGTACAGTGTTCAATAATAGCTCATTTTGTAAAGGATTTAAATCTGCATCCAATGATATTAAAACATTTTGGGGACTTCAAAACGGTTATATCTTCAAAAAACGCGACATAGAGTATTTCACCCATCACATAACGTTCTTTATAATACGTCTATATGAGATAGTAAAATAAAAATCGTAAAGAAAAACTCAAAACAAAACAAAAATTAGCAAAAACAATTCTAGTAGTGAATTATTTTATATGAGTCAAGTACATTTCCTTGAATTTGATTGTATCAAAACTGAGGGAGTTTGAAATTGTTATATGGTAGTTTATTTTTACCTACGTAATACAAGAATCTATAATTGCTCAGTTTTTACAACGGGAGATCGAATGGATTCACAAAAACCAACAGGAGATATGCGCGTTCCCAACACAGCGCGTTTCCAACACATTGAACTGCATTCCGATTGTAATAATTCCTAAATTAACCTCCCGTGTGTCTTCAGTTTGAGGTGTAATCCTTGTGCGCATCAGCTGCGTTCCAAATGTTGTACTGCCTTTTACTTACCTCCTGGAAGATTCATTAATTTGAAGAACTGTTGAATATTCCTGACAATGTCTTGAGAGATTGCCAAGTCTCTTGTCAAAAACTCAAAAATCTTTTCCTGCTACATATGTATTTTAAAGAGCAGGTGTTTTGCTGTTTCCCCTTTATTGTTTCCCCTTTATTCATCCTTAATCTTGAGATAGTCCTCTACTACATCTCTGCTCTCTCCGAGCTCTAGTTTATTCATCCTTAATCCTGGGGTAGTGCTTTATCTACATCTCATGCCTTTTTCCGAGCACTAGTTTATTCACCCCTAATCCTGAGGTAGTGCTTTACTTACACCTCATGCTCTTTCCTTAATCCTGAGATTGTCCTCTACTTACATCTCATGTTCTTTCCGAGCACTATTTTATTCATCCTTAATCCTGAGATAGTCCTCTACTTACATATCATGCTCTTTCCGGGTATTAGTTTATTCATCCTTAATCCTGAGAGAGCCTCTACTTACATCTCATGTTCTTTCCTAGCACTAGTTTATTCATCCTTAATCCTGAGGTAGTCCTCTATTACACCTCTGCTCTCTCATAGCACTAGTTTATTCATCCTTAATCCTGAAATAGTTCTCTACTTAAATCTCATGTTCTTTCCTATCACTAGTTTATTCATCCTTAATCCTGAGATACTCCTTTACCTACATCTGATGCTCTTTTCGAGCACTAATTTATGTATCCTTAATCCTGAGATAATCCTCTACTACCTCTGTTCTTTCCTATCACTAGTTTATTCATCCTTAATCCTGAGATGGTCATTTTACTACACCTCTGCTCTTTCCTAGCACTAGTTTATTCACTGTTAATCCTGAAATAGTCCTCTACTTACATATCATGCTCTTTCCGAGTATTAGTTTATTCATCCTTAATCCTGAGATAGCCTCTACTTACATCTCATGTTCTTTCCGAGCACTGTTTTATTCATCCTTAATCCTGAGATAATCCTCTACTTACATCTCATGTTCTTTCCGAGCACTATTTTATTCACCCTTTTTCCTGAGATAGTCCTCTACTTACATCTCTGCTCTTTCCGAGCACTATTTTATTCATCCTTAATCCTGAGATAATCCTCTACTTACATCTCATGTTCTTTCCGAGCACTATTTTATTCATCCTTAATCCTGAGATAGCCTCTACTTACATCTCTGCTCTTTCCGAGCACTATTTTATTCATCCTTAATCCTGAGATAGTTCTCTACTTACATCTCATGTTCTTTCCGAGTACTATTTTATTCACCCTAATCCTGAGATAATCCTCTACTTACATCTCATGTTCTTTCCGAGTACTATTTTATTCATCCTTAATCCTGAGATAGTCCTCTACTTACATCTCATGTTCTTTCCGAGTACTATTTTATTCATCCTTAATCCTGAGATAGTCCTCTAATACATCTCTGTTCTTTCCAAGCACTATTTTATTCACCATTAATCCTGAGATAGTCCTTTACTTACATCTCATGTTCTTTCCAAGCACTATTTTATTCACCATTAATCCTGAAATAGTCCTCTAATACATCTCTGTTCTTTCCAAGCACTATTTTATTCACCCTTTTTCCTGAGATAGCCTCTACTTACATCTCATGTTCTTTCCAAGCACTATTTTATTCATCCTTAATCCTGAGATAGTCCTCTACTTACATCTCATGTTCTTTCCGAGTACTATTTTATTCATCCTTAATCCTGAGATAGTCCTCTAATACATCTCTGTTCTTTCCAAGCACTATTTTATTCACCCTTAATCCTGAGATAGTCCTCTAATACATCTCTGTTCTTTCCAAGCACTATTTTATTCACCATTAATCCTGAGATAGTCCTCTAATACATCTCTGCTCTTTACCGACACTTTATTAGTTAGCGTAACAGAGCCTCTGGTTGGCGTAATTTTTTTTGATTTGCGCGCCATAGGTTTCAACCTCCAAAGCACAGTCAGAGAGTATAGGCATCGCGATTCCGAGGACATTCTTAGCTGGAACTTCTGCTTTCTTATCAGGTCTCTTGACAAACTCTTGTTCTCTTACAACTCTGAAGCTGTGTCAGAAGTATTAGAGGGATAGAAGACTATACTGCTAGAAGCAATAGTGGCCAAGGGGTTTTTCGTCTTTAAACAACTAGGGGAAATTGAAAAATTGTGTTCATGTGTGTTTATTAATGTTTTTTATCTTTGTTTATAGAAGGACCTAGCTATTTTGTTAGTTGGTTTACAATGGTAAAGAGAAAATGCCTTAATAAATGACATGCTTATTGATTAAATAATTATGTCAAGTGAAAAATATACGACCTAGACCGGGAATCGAACCCAGGACATTTGGCTTTACGCGCCAACGCTCTACCAACTGAGCTATCCTTGATCGCTTCCCAGCATAGGGCATACACTTCTCACTTGTATTTGTTTTTGGCTTGCAATTTTTGAGTTATGACAGATAAGTTACCTCGTTACTTCGTAAATCGTATATTTTTCACTTGACATAATTATTTAATCAATAATACTAGCTTGGTAAAATAATGTATAAGCGTTAAAATCAATAAATTAATAAAACATGCTTATTCCTATAAATAACTGAAATTGTTTTTTAAAATTTCTATCCTCTTTATTTTAAAATTAAGTGTTTATTTTACATTAAATTTAAAGGGCTTTTAAAAACGTCACCGCTGTCAAGTCGTATATATTACAAGGGACTTGTGTTTCTTTTACTAAAGAATCTAATGCAGTCAATCACATAAATTAAAACAGACGTATTGGGTTTGCAAGTCAGGAAATTGGCTACAAATCCTCTCTTAACCCTTCCTTTGCTGTGGCAACACAATCCTAGGTATATGTCAACGAGTAGACATACTATATATACATACAAGATGTTATTCAATAGCATTGTTAGATGATGCATGGATAAGTAAGGTAGTGATCATAATTATTAGAAATACATATCTTTCTCTAATTTAATTTTGTAAATAATATTTCTCTTTCAAATACGGTTCAACCTAAATTTACATTGTAAAGCTATACATTGTGGGGCCGAGAGAAACATACTTTTTATGGAATTTTGAATATCTTTCAGAAGTTTTGAAAATAAATTTAGCTTAAATTTCATAATAACAAAATGGCGATACACAGGATAAACAATATTGTGTGTTTAAACATTTAATTTAAATTCAATCCAGAAAGAAAAATTGTTTAAAATATTTTTGCATATAAAACACTAGTATAAATATAAGAAGACCTGTAGAGCTACTTCCACTTGACGAATACACCACAGTCTTCTAATCAGAGATTTATTGTGCGAAGTGTTGAATTAACTGGGCTAAGTGGAGGTGATTTGGTCTGAAAGTCCGGGGGACTTGAGTCGGCTAGATTTTTCTTTTTGTTTAGAAAAGAAAAAAACCTCCAAGTCACATCGCCTTAATAGGAAGAAAAGAACATAAAACAAAGACTCCTAGCACTCTATTACTGTAATAGCATCAGGGTCGGAAGAGAACAAATGTTGATCAAGAAAGGAATCTAACGAGAGACTGTATAAAGTAAAGTGTAGATACCTCAATATTGCCACCTACACTCTTCTTTACTTCTTCCCAGTTGGAGTAAGCTAGTTTCGTCCTCCTTCTCAATTCCTACTTTTCTTTTTTTCTTTTGTCGTGGAGTTTTACTTAGCTGGGTTCATTTATTACCTGCTTTGAGTGCCAAGTTATTAGACTATCAGGGTTTGTTTCTAGGACTGAGGGAGGTTGTAAGGGGATTATGTATATTTTTTAACATGGTGTAGGCAGTAAAACTATTTAATTGTAGTCTATATATTTTATTTGATCTAAATTATCATCAGATTGTTGATATTTTTTAAATCTTTTTTCTACAACGTAATATACCATACAAGAGAATATGATATTTAAATTGAATTCTTTTGTAGTCTGTGTGAGCAAAGTTATGTATGTGGAAAATTAGGAAAGCTATTTTTCAATGGATTCTTTAATAGAAAGACTGCAGGGCAATTGGCAAACAACGTAAACAAAGTTCTTCCATGTAATAAGTTGATTATATATTCCTCTTTCCAATTAATTTTAAAATTTAATTATTTTATTATTTAGTATTTTTAAAAAATATGTCCCACAAAGAAAGTGGTTATATATATATATATATATATTTTAAATTGCAAAGAAAATGAGTTGGGTTTGAAGTTGAGTGGTCTTTTTAGTAAGTTGTTAGGTAAACTTAAAGTTTACTCAAGCATATTTTAAACAATTCACAGATAATGTAGAAGTTATTAATAGTTTTTATTTAAACTTTAGAAAAAATAGGCCTACTGCTTATAAAGAATAAGAAGGCTAAATTATGAGTCTAAAATATTTCAAACGTAATAAAAAAATAGATTTTATGAAAAAATAGATTTTATGAAAAAAGATTGAGACCTTGTAGAGGTAAGACATAAGGTTGTAGAAACTTGATTTTTAAATTTTAGATTTTAAAAGTATTTTGTATTGTAAAAAAGAGAAATAAAAAAAAAAAAAAATACGCCTAAATTGTTAATACCAAATTAAGCTTACTTTCAAATTAGGAATAAATTTTGTAAATAAGGTTAAAATATTCTAATGAACTGATTTAAAGAATAAATATTTACTCGCAGACCAAAAGTGTCTTATTTTCCTAGACTCGTAGTTATATTTTTGACTTTAATGAACTGGATACAGGACAAGGGAGTCCCGATTGGCTCGATTGTTTTAAAATTTGGTAGTGAAAGGACAAGACTTTAACGCGTTATGAATGTTTAATGTGGACATTTGTCTGAAAAGTCGAAAAAGGTAGATATAAAAAAAAAATAAATAATAGAATTTTGACACCAATCAACATAGAATTAAACAAAGAAACTTATTGTATAATCGGATTTGTCTTAGGTCACTTTGTTATTTTAAATATTGCATCCAAATTCGAGTATCCATACTTTTGTAATCGACAGTAGTGGTTCTGAGTTCAATCCCCGTGAAAGCTCACAAATTTACGGTGTTGACCCAACATAGTGAGGAAAATTGGGAAGCTATTATTGATAGTCAATTCTATTTAAAAATGTTAGAACAATGGTTACAAAAATTTGGTGTTCTAACCACACATTTACCAGAATTCCGGGCCTAGTCCCTTTAAACTGTCAAGCTATGGGTTGTTTTAGACGGAAAAAATGTGTAACCTAGTTTTAGACAGTTCTGGATACATTTTTCATAATTATTTAAGCTCAACGTATTGTGTTTATTGATATAATAGTTTGGATGTAACAGGGAAAATAATCTTCTTTCGTCTGGTAATTGCCAAGTATGAATTGAATTTAGGTTACGTTTGGTTTACTAACGGCACAGGAAGAGTTGAGTTGATCACTAATTTTGTTGGGTAACTGAACTGACTTTTTACGACCAAACACTGAGCATGCTCTGCATGGGGTTACTTAGATAGATTTACTGGTAAATAAATTTCAATTTAAAAACACTTATTTTAATTCTGGTTTTAATGTTATTGAATAATAAAAACTAATACGCGACGTTTCTAAATTAACGATCAATTTTCGTAATCAAGTAAAAAGAAATCGTAGGATATAACAAAAAAGTTCCCAAATAATTTAATGTTCTATTTGGGAACTAACATTAAAACTATTAGTTGAAAGAAACCTATGCTTGACATGTCAAAATAACTAAACTCTCAATGGTTCACATATAGTGAGTACGGGTGTGTTAATCCCGATTTAGCTGGATTTACACTTTTTTATGTAATCTTGAGATCTGTCTCTTTCATATTTCCTATCAGGACTCTTTTGATCAACTCTTATTCTCTTCCGACTTTAACGTTATTAGTGCACTCGAGGACTAGGGTTTTTATTTTATGTCATTTCCTTCTTTTATAACGCAATAATGGCTGGCAGATTTTTCGCTTTAGCAAGGAAAAAACAACAAAACAAAAATCAGCTGAGACTATACACAAATGTGGTCAGGAAAAACCACATTAAAAAAAAAATACACAAAATTGAACCGAGATCATATACTGGTTAACTAATAGAAAGTGGTTCAGTGCCAAAGGAGTAGTCACCTAATGGTTTTATTGGGGTGAAGAACCTTTCGTCCTCGGAATAGTTTAGCGCGTGGCCTAGTTTTGATTAAATCAAATTTACAACCCCATTGTTTTTAATTTAAAATAAATATTTTTTCCATTCAACTGTACCAAAAGTTTTAAAATTTTAGAAATTTGATATCCAATATTTTACGTAATAAAAGGAAAGTATAAAAGAAATCAACATTATATATTTCATTTAGGATTATTAATTTTTGTGTGTTGGTCAACGTGTTATTTTTATGCCTGTTGGATCAATGAGGACGAAGGTGCAGCGTCACGTACGGGAAAATCCAACGCTAGTAACCGGACCTCAGTGATACCAATTCAGAATTACAGAGAGCTAAATAAAAAAACAAAAAAAAACAATGGGAAATACAAAAAGATGTGGAATAAACAAGTATTAGCGTAAGAGAGAAATTAAGACTGGAAGAAATTAAAAACTATATAAAGAAATGCAGATTAAAATGGTTTGGTAATGATATGGGGATGATAGAAGATAGATATAGATACCTCAGAACTTAAGAGGAAGAAAAGATCCAGAACAAGATAAACAGGGAGGATAGAATTTTTTAGAGATTTCTTCTAATTTTTGACCAAGATGCTGGATACAACTTAAAAAACAAAAGGAGAATTTAGGATATGTATCTATTCTTACCTTTTTTTTAGTTCTGTATACAATGCTATTATTGAACTTTTATTTACTGGTTTCGACAGTTAAATTGTCATCATCAGATTGCTTCTATCAGTTACTACGTAAAACGTACAACGCAACATAAGACATCACACATATTTAAACAAACAAAAGTTTTTTCACCATGTTTGGTGTTACATAAACGAAAGTCTGTAGTGCGCTCCAATTTTTGTATTAAACATTTTATTTTTAAAATGTTAAATTCGCACCCCTAAATAGTACTTTTAATTTACAATTGTAAAGGATTCGTGTATTAAATTATTTTAACGTAGCCTGTAAGACTTATGTCGATGGGAAAACCATTTTACCAACACAAAAAAGATTCTGAGTTGACCTGGGCTCGAACCGTCGATTTTCATAGCAGGAAACACACGCCTTGGCTATTGTCTGTTAATTATAAAATCGATTAAAATATTTGATGAAATACAAACAGAGAGTTACGTGACGATAATTCAATCAGAATAGTCTGTAACGAATGTACATTCATATATGCATACGATGAATCTAATAGGGATACAAACATTGAAAACAAATTGTTAAGTGAATATAGGTTGTGTATAAAATCACAAATATATGCTTTGATAGGATTAAAATTAATTTTAAATAAACGGTGCTGTAAACATTACAGTAACTCCCCCTCTTTTTATCTCACACATACACACACAACCAAATAAATACGAAAAACAACAGCAACAGCAACAAAATAAAACAAAAGATTCGGCGTTATCCACCCATAAATTGTATGTAGCCTATTTATGAAAAACCATTTTTTTTTCATAAACCACGAAAACCCATAAAAAATGAAATGTTTAAAAAGGACATTTGTCGAAATTTTAACCCCTACTTTTTAAGTTAATTTTTTTTTAATTGACGCCCTTTCACTGTCTTAAAATAATGTTCTCAATTGAAAATTAGTCATAAAAATGTTTTTTTTTTAAAACCAAGTAACCATTTGGTTTCTGGTTCAATGGTTTACAAGACATTACACGCTTGTAGTGTGTTTAATTTGACTTCTTATCAGTATTGGTTGGTATAGAATGGATATAGAATAAGGAAATAAACAAAGTACAAAGTTGTTATGACAGTGGTTATGCGCGTTATCTGCACATTGACTTACCTTATCGCTTATCCGCGGGTATGTACGGCTACATACACAAAATTTAGAAACCTGTGTAAGTACTGTTTTACAAAAACTACTAGATCTACAAAAATTTAAAATTTCCTACAAGGTCAACTATTGGGCATTACATTTAGAGGATCTGCTTGTATTACATTATATGATGACTGGGTAAGTACCATGATCTCCTCTCCAGTCGTCCTCTCAATTGTTGATGATTCATTATTTGGTGGCAACTACCTTAAGGCAGAATGCAAAAATTTGAATCTCAAAATTGGTTGTAAAATTTTCGACTCAATATTTCTGAAATGTCGCCCCTATCTTTCGATTAAAAATGCAGATGTTCTTTTTAGTATTTTCCAAATTATTTTTTTTATTGTACGGTTTAGCATATTTGATTACAGGATACACCTGGATGGGGAGGGGGGGGGTTTAAATAATAATTTACACTTTTTATATCTTTAAAATCTTCTTTTCACACGTCCCATTCTTCTCTTCTTCCATCGGACAATTCTAAAGTTTTAATCGCAACTCACCCCCTCCAATACTAGACTCCACCCCTCTGTAAATCAGTAAATAACCACTCTATATATTAAAGTAATTAAAATTAATAAAGGAAGTAATCAGTTAAGTAATATCAATGGAATGTTTACGAAAAGGGCAATAAAAAGGTGCAACCAGTAAAGAAAGAAATTTAAATTAAAAACATTCCGTAATTGAAAAAAACAATTGCACTGGATTTACCAATAAGTTACCTTTGTGAAAGGCAATAGGTAAAAGAACATTTAATAATTTTTTCCACATATATAATACTTTACATTGAAAATGACGTTAATAATAAGGAACGATGATAGTATAAATAAATAAATGGCATAAGAACTGGTAAAATAAAAAGTGCTATAATTGCCAACAAAAGAATAAATTAACAATATTAATATAAACTGTTGAGCCCCTGAATGGGGGGGGGGAGGTGTTGACAATCCCAAAGGACCCAATCTACATATTTTTTCATGTAGTCTTGGGTTAGATCCCTCTCTTTATCTTTCGTATCGAGCTATAATATACACTGATCGATATATGTAGACATTGTTAATTTCCAATAATAATTTGAATTTGCCCCTAACCACAATCACTGGAACTTAATAAAACACAATTATCTGATTGATTGTTCTTTATTAATTATATCCACTTAATGCCCTGATGTACATTTCGATAACATGGTTATCATCATCGGAGGGTCTTGCTTATAAACTAAATCTAACCTTACATATCTATTACTAAAATAAAATTAAACCTAAAACTATGATAACCTGAGTGTAGGCTAAAATGTTGATGCCCCAAATGAAATGCTCCAGTGATTGTGGTTAAGGGCAAATTCAAATTATTATTGTGAATTTCACCACAGTGCTTAACAAGATTGTATTGTTAATTTCGTTTCATCCAATTACAATTTCACAGCCTTCAAAGATACAATTGTATACGACTTGTTTTTTTCTTCTTATATTATGTTTAAATGTTAGCCTAAAAATTGTATTTCAATTCAGGGTTTAACGTTTTGATAACGTTGGATTGTTTGTATTACTGGTTTAAGCAGATATTTTTCATTATTTGCGAATATAAAAAATAATACACGACGTTTCGAGAGTATAAATCAGCTCCCGTTATCAAGTGATAAACGAAAAAGACGAGAAAAGTGAAACACTAACAGAGCCGCTTAGGAAACCAAAACTAAACTTAGTTATCTAAAAAAGGAACCCAGATCTAAGCAGTCAAAATAAGACCCAAGATCTTTCTTCATGTAGTCTTAGGTATAGATCCCTCTCATTTATCTCCATAACGTGTCTCTCTTGATCAACTCTTGTTCTTTTTCTACCCTGAAGATATTAGAGTATTCAAGGGTTAGGGGTTTTCATTTTAAGTTCTATTCTTCCTTTTTTTACTTATCCAGTTATCTTCGTTCGTCGTCGTTGTCGTCTGTATACAAGCACGAGCGCAGTCACCAAAATAAAGATAAGAAAATGAAATTTGGTATATGAGGACTGTCGTGTCCTCATGTAGAATCCTATTGAAATTCAGAGAAAAGCGATTTAAAAACGTGGAAATGTCGAGCATATTAAACAGTTTTTTGTTCATAATTTTTATACTAATCAACTAATCAACTTATAACACATTGAATTATATTAAAAATTTGCCGATTTCAATTCTTCATATTATGGCACCAACCTCGTCTCTCTCTAAGATTAAAAATAGCGAAGTTATTATGAAAAATATAGCCCTGATAAGCCAAGAATATGTGATATTCCTGTGTTACGAAATCCGGCAGGGCAGATTCAGCAACACACGTGAAGCGAGTTGTGACTTATTATATCTACGAGACCTGTTACAGTGATTACCTGAAATTGAGTGATATACAATGACGATGCCCAGAAAACCGGTGTAACAACTGAAACAAACTCACCCTAATTGGTTTGTTATTAATACAATTTAAAATTTCCTACAAGGCCTAAGAAACCGATTTTTGGACGTTGCATATAGAGGATCTGCTTGTATGATGGAACTAGGTAAGTACCATGATGAAGTCTATCGACTTGATTTAAAGTTGATGATGAAGCGAGTAATTTTTTATCTTTAAACAACAAGAAGAAAAATCAAAGTGTAAGTCTCACTCTAAGGACTCTAAAATAAGTTTCCGAGATCAGATTTGTCATCAACGCTTTTAGTATTTAAATAGATTAAGGAAGTAACATAAATACAAGTAACTGATACCACATAAATACAAGTAACTGATACCACATAAATACAAGTAACTGATACTTTCATCTTGCTGGATTTGATTCAAGTGTTTTTATTAGTATCAATTACTCTATTACGGGTGATAAGAAGTCTTCTTAATGGACTTAAACTAAGAAAAGTACTTAAGGTAATTGAAAGAGAAGTGGCAGTAAGCTTTAGTACTTGAATCAATTTACATAGCTTCTTCTGTTGAAGAGGGATTTAAATATGCCGAGTATTCAGGAAAAAAATAAGGATGGTTTTAAAATAATTTGATTAAGACCAATTTTACCGTACAAGAAAAATGTATCCTTTGGGATTAGATAGATCCTTTAAATTTGGTAATTTAAATTTAAAATATGCTAATATTTTTTGAAGTTGGTTTAATAATACAGTTCCTTAATATTAGTTTAGTTTTATTTTCCCACATTATAGGGGAAGTTATGTGATGGGTTAGAAAATCCATGTCTAGTTTATTGTGGATATATCCATTTTGAGGTACACTGATTATAAAACAGTTGTTTTCCTAATGTTGTCTGTCAGTCGTATGTGCAACGCTCTACAGCACAAACGCTTGTACCGATTTTAATCAAATTTGGAATGTAGGGATATTTTAACCATATCTCGAGACTTTTTTTTCGTTTTAAAGATAACTTAGAATTTGGAGGCAACTTCCATAATAAAAAAAAAACATTAAAAAAAAATGTTCTCAAAATAGACTGTAACTGTTTTGATCAATTTTGCTCAAGTATAACCTCTAAGGATATAAACAAAACGTCACCACCCTACAAATTGGTTTATGAGTAATCAATAAAACATCTACTATGAGACTGTTATAATACTTAATTTCACAAAATTGTACTCCTGGTACACGGACTCCTGTATTACACGAGAGTAATACAGGAGAGTAACTCCCGTATACAGGAGTTCTTGGTACTCCTGTATTACACGGACCCTCCTCTTTTACATCAAACAGGAACTAATTAAAACAATACTGCAATTTTATATACATCCTTCTATTTTTTAACCAAAAACTCTAATAGGTTAGTTTAGGCCAAGTTATATATTCAAATAGATTTATGAAATTGTTCAGTTTACAATGAACGTAATTTAATTAATCAGCAACATAAGAAAAACTGCTATTAAATAGAAACAGTGATTCTCGTAGGAGTGTTGTAGTAGCATGTCTAACTTCGAGTGACGCTGTCTAGACAGTATGAATGGGCAAACTTGAAAGTTTTGTGGGGGTGGGGGGTGAATGAAAGTAGTAGTTGTGTTATTTTTGTTACAGTGATAGATAGATGTCATAACCTAAAAATATTCGTAAAAGGATGTTTCGAGTTTTTAACTTGTATAGTATAATACTCGTACACAAGTAACCTATTATTTCGTTCAAATTTAGTAAATGGTTATACAAATAGAACAACAAAACAATTTTGATCAAAATCGACCCATAAATAACAAAAATATGATACTTGTTGTAGGTGTAAAAAACACCCTTGGAGTGGAAAATTTTTATAACATTAAAAATTGTACAAAAAATAATTGAACTGAGGACGTGTTTATAAGAAGCAGGTTTAGGTTAGGTTAGGTTAGTTTAGGTTAGATTAGGTT
Source organism: Aphrophora alni (assembly GCA_963513935.1). NCBI lineage: Eukaryota > Metazoa > Arthropoda > Insecta > Hemiptera > Aphrophoridae > Aphrophora > Aphrophora alni. Next base: position 6,534,704 of record OY740769.1, on the reverse strand, counting down.
AGGTTAGGTGTTTATAGGTTTTGCTTGTTAGGTTAACAAGCAGGTTTAGGTTAGGTTAGTTTAGGATAGGTTAGGTTAGGTTAGGTTAGGTTAGGTTAGGTGTTTATAGGTTTTGCTTGTTAGGTTAACAAGCAGGTTTAGGTTAGGTTAGTTTAGGATAGGTTAGGTTAGGTTAGGTTAGGTTGGGTTAGGTTAAGTCAGGTTAGGTTAGGTTAGGTTAGGTTAGGTTAGGTTAGGTGTTACTTGTTAGGTTAACAAGCAGGTTTTGAGCCTTATATAAATATATTAAGACGACATCCATGATTCATTTTCACTTATTGGTCGACTTCACATGTTATACATTTCAAAGTATATCCTCAACACACAAACTTCACATATTTTTAAAAAGTTGGTATAAGTTTATGGGTTGCTACTAAAAAGGGAAAGATAATTGGACCAATCTATATGATAATTGGCCGCATACTATCCAGTTGAATTGATGATTAATAATTGGATAACATCAAAAAGAGGGGTACAGAATAATCGATCAGTGTTTTGATAAAAGCTTTGGAATACAAAACACAAGAAAGGTAACCTTTTCCATATATTGAACATGACTACAGAAGTATCGGATTGTTTAATATAGACTTTATTTATTATCCGAGATTTTTAAACAGTCAAAAGGAATTTTATTATTAAGTCAGTGAGGGTTTTGTTTCAAAGACATCTTCGCCAGGAGTCTCTTTGTTTTTTTTCAATAAATGTTAGTTGTGCATAGTAATAATATATCAAAGGCTGTTTGTTGGATCAAATGTAAATGTAACAAAGTATATATTGTATCAGCTTTAGTAAATTTTTTGAAAATCGATTCTAGCATATTCAGGAGACTGAGTTTTTGAAGATTTTGGGATTCGGAAAAAATCTAGCGGTGAAATCATAGGGTCAATTATGGGATACAAATTTATTTACTACAACAGCCAATATACAAAGTTGATTCGGTTTATCAGCTTTAATAATTCAACCTAACCTAGACAAGCGTGAAACATTTTGGAAAGTGTTTAAACTTGATTTTGTGAGTTACTTACAAATTAAGTTACCATAGCAACCAACTGATACACTTAGTTCATTAGCTTTATAACACAACGAGCTAATGGCCCCAGTTTCACTTGGGGATAGTTGAGATAGTTTTATAAAGATACAATTTGTCTTAGCACAATCCTAATAGTGATGCTATGGAAATAAATTATGCCCAAATTATACAGCAACTCACCAATTTTGATAAACATTGATTCATAAATAGCAAAGATAAGATACTTGTTTTAGGGGTAAAAAACACTCTTGGAGTGGAAAATTTACAAAAACTTTTCTTACTACGCGTCTACAGACCTATCTCAAATCATGTTAAAAAATTCATAGCTCTAGGGTTCTTGGATCCAGAGATATGCTTTAAGGGTAAAAAACACCCTTTGAGTGGAACATTTTCAAAACCTTTTCTTACTACGCGTCTACAGACCTATCCCATATCATGTTAAAAAAATCATAGCTCTAAGGTTCTTGGATCCAGAGATATGCTTTAAGGGTAAAAAACACCCTTTGAGTGGAACATTTTCAAAACATTTTCTTACTACGCGTCTACAGACCTATCCCAAATCATGTTAAAAAGTTCATAGCTCTAGGTTTATGGATCCAGAGATATGCTTTAAGGGTAAAAAACACCCTTTGAGTGGAACATTTTCAAAACCTTTTCTTACTACGCGTCTACAGACCTATCCCAAATCATGTTAAAAAAAGTCATAGCTCTAGGGTTCTTGGATCCAGAGATATGCTTTTAAGGGTAAAAAACACCCTTTGAATGGAACATTTTCAAAACATTTTCTTACTACGCGTCTACAGACCTATCCCAAATCATGTTAAAAATTAATAGCTCTAGGGTTCTTGGATCCAGAGATATGCTTTAAGGGTAAAAAACACCCTTTGAGTGGAACATTTTCAAAACCTTTTCTTAATACGCGTCTACAGACCTATCCCAAACCATGTTAAAAAATTCATAGCTCTAGGGTTCTTGGATCCAGAGATATGCTTTAAGGGTAAAAAACACCCTTTGAGTGGAATATTTTCAAAACCTTTTCTTACTACGCGTCTACAGACCTATCCCAAATCATGTTAAAAAAATTCACACTCTAGGCTTCTTGGATCCAGAGATATGCTTTTAAGGGTAAAAAACATCCTTGGAGTGGAACATTTCAAAACCTTTTCTTAGGACGCGTCTACAAACCTACCTCAAACCATGTTAAAATATTCATAGCTCTAGGATTTTTGTATCTAGAAATTTCGTGATCAGTCAGTGGGTTTTGACTTTTATATATAAAGAAGATTGATTAGGCCTAGCCTATACAAGCGTGACACATTTCGGAAAGTGTTTTAAACTTGATTTTCTGAGTTTAGATATAATGAAGTTACTATAGCAACCAATTAACATACTTGTAAATAATACTTGTTGGGTCATCAAATTTAATAATTCAACCAAAAGATAGGTTTAGCTTAGCCTAGACTAAGGTGAAATATTTTGAAAAATGTTTTACAATAAATTTTGTGAGTTTATATAAAACAAGTACTATTAAACTATCAATTATTGTATTTTAAAAATTTTATCTTGCAAACATAACAAAAGATTTTTGATAAAATTGACTGAAACTAAAAAAAATAATTTAGTAGAGGGTTCAATAACCACACAGCAAATAATGTTAAACCAAATATAATGTAAAGATATTTAACATAATGCAAATATTTCTTAAACCAAATGATCGGTCATTGTAAAGGTTATATATACAATTATTTGGAGGAAACAGGTTTAAGAATTGTGTTTCAATGGACGTAGATCTACACTTTTTGAATAATAATGGCAATAACATTAAGCTAAATTTCAACTGTGAAACAAATTTATGAAGGGGGTTAAATAACCAGACTTGCTGAAAAAAGCGATTTACGAAGTAGTACAACATGAATGGATCTATATTTAACCACTTTACCACGCCCCTTTACTACAATTTTTAATTTGCGTAGATATAAGGTCTGGACCTAACTGTTGTCGTAGAAAATAAACACATCGTAGTAGAAGATTTCACCATAGATGGCGTGGTGTTCTATGATTCGCTGAATTTCATACGATTGCCTTAGCAATAAAGATGTTAATATTTCTTATATCGGGTTCTGTTTTTTTTAAAATATATTTTTTTTACTGAAATAATATATTTTCCAACACTTCCACATCGTATCCTCGTTGTATAGGGCAGTACTGAATGTGTGATTTGTAATAAAACGTTTTTTTAATAACCCAGGATACCGGGAGAAGTCCATGTAAATTAAAAAAAAAACACATATATTTTATACAATTCAAAAAATTAACTCATTTAATAAATTTTAGAATTTTACAAAATAATGTTTTTATGTCTAATTTATCATTATTATGTTTTAATACGAAAAGAATATCATTTCCTTTCAAAAGGTTTTACAGTCTAAACAAATCTAAACAATAGTGTTCATCTTAGGGGTTTTGTTTTAATATGTGTTAACGGTTGTATTTAAGTCTTTTATTAATGCGACCTCAAAATAGAGAAGGATCTGATGATGGAGTAAACGCTTCGAAACGTGTCAAGGAAGCGGTAAACAAAATCACGTGATGGAGAAAAAAACATGGTAGCCATTAATTAATGTAAGATATATATAAACAATTCTTAAACAAGTAAAATAAAGAAACAAAATGAAAACAGATTTTGAAATCTATGATCAATGGAACTTACGTCTTCAATATTATTCTTTCACCGTACAACGTCGGTTGTTTCGGTTACTCAGCCATTATCAAATACAGCAGGATGTATTCCTTTGTCAATTAACACTTACATTAAAATAACACTTTATACAATATAATATCACAGAATTTAATATCGATAAAAACATACATACTGATAGTCGAGTATACAGATTAATTTCAATGTCGTTTGTAAGGAAGTAGTTGATTTAATAACTCAACAAAGTCAAGTACGTCCTGAGTTGTGAAGCTCAGTTGGTAGAGCATTGGCAAGTAAACCCAAAGGTTCTAGGTTCAATTCCCAGTCTAGGTCGTACATTTTTCATTTGAAAAATTATTTAATAAATAATACTAGCTTTGTGAAGATGTGTAAGAGTTAACAATCAATAAATTAATATTGATAATAATATCGTAACAATAAAACACAGTTTATCAAACAGTTAGACCCACTGTTACGTACTGATGTTAATTTATTATTTGTGTAGGCCTATAACGTGTTATTTTAATAAAATGTACTGTAAGTGTTCATTGAGGATGACTGAATAGACGAAACGTCCATCGTTGTACGGTGAAAGAAGAATATTGACGACTGTTATTCCCGTTAATCATAGATTATAATCAATATTCGGAATAGATTTTGGAGACTCACCCTGAACTGTAAGGGATGCTTTCTGCAACGTAACAGGAAGAAAGGATGACAATGGCTCCTAGAAGTATTCCAGAGGACAGGACTAATACTGATGACTGCATTCTTGTCTGGAATTAAAAAATTGCACTGTTACATATGCTAAATTAATTCAAACAATTTATTACTAAATTGTATATTTTTTATAGACTAAATATTTTACTCTACTGTTTATTTTCAAACAAAACATATTAATTTCGTGTTTTCTCGTATTTAACATTATGTTCGTTTTGTAATAGGAAGGCAGAGGATGTAGTTATTAATTTTACTGCAGTGTGTCCTAAATAAAAGGAAATTAGGTTAAAATATTTGAAAAATACGATTCAAGTGTTTAAAAGACTAAAGGCAATCACAGGTGTGAGTAAAATGTTCAAGGATGCTTGACCTTATCTTTTTAATTTTATTCAAAAATATAATTACTCATTTAAAAAAATTTGTATTTACAAGTAGGTCTATTGTATTACTTTCCTCAAATAAACGTTGTATAGAGAAAATTGTGGGTAAAAAAAAAATGGATGTAGAGTTGTCAGCTTTTATATTTCCTGAGTATAAATAAAAAAGTATTTTTTGGAATGATGTAGGTCTGTCCAAACGAGTGGACTGATTTTAATCAAATTTTATATATAGGATTTTTCATTATTATTAACTCAATATTTTGGAGCAATCGTAATAAGAAACAAATTACAATTTCCTCAAAATCAGTTCCAACAATTTCGAGTAAATACCTGATTTTAAATGTTCTGTTAAAAAATAATTGCGCAAAATAGAGATTTTACTGGATACCAAAATAATGGCTGGTAAAATATTCAATAAATCCAATCTACTTCAGAATCAACCCTAATAAAAATAATGAGACAATATTATTTAAATAAATTAAACTTTACTGTTATTTTTTTTTCAAGTTTAATCAGGTTGGATTACTTTAAAATTTTAATTTTATCCAAAAAATTTATTATTTCACACCTAAAAATTTAAAGTACACTATAAAAATGTTGAATAGTTAAATATTAAAAATTTAGTTTGGTATTGGTGGTTGAATGACGAAAAACTCTCTAAAGTTCAACAAAATAACAGTGAAGTTTTCCCCGTAGTATTGTTTTTCCTTATTATTTTTCTTAGAGTAAATTGGATTTTTGGAATATTTGAACCGTCGCCATTTTAAATTGGAGCAAGATGGCGGAGTTATTTTTATTAAATACCTGTAAAGCGAGGTATTAATTGATGAGGATTCACGTTTTGAAAATTTTGAGTTGGCTTAAAAAACACCATTTTTGAGGTAGAGGTTCCCTTATAATGCTAAAAATAGTTTTTCACACAAAAAACATTTTTAAACTTTCAATTTCTACCTTTACAAGTTTAAATTAATCTAACCGTTTCACGACTTTTTTAAACTCTCTATGTGTGTGTAAAATGTTTAATATTTTGTTTTCCACAAATAGAGGTTTACATTATCAGTCGGATTTTTTTTTTAAACGCTGAAACGTTTATGTAACAAGACTAATTCATTAATTCTGTTGTCAGAATAACAAAAAAATAATACATATCTTAATATTGTCTGGAAAAATGAAAAATATGTTGTAATGGTGACAGGAATATGTTGCATTAAGTTGTTCAATATAAACAATACTCTAGAAATGTAACAATTTAATCAACGTATCTCCAATCCCCCCCCCAATTTAACTTGTGATCCAAATAAACACAAAAAAAATCATATATATTTTTTATAGATACAAATTATCTTTCCAAATAAATACAATATTTTGTAAGTTAGACAGTTTGTTTACCATTTAATAACAACAGAGATTGTTTAAATTTAAATGTAATTATTTTAAAGCCAGGTATAGAATATAGATAATTTTGATGAAATCTAATCAGCTGTTAACTAAGAACAACAGCGATGGGATCTTCGATACAGGGATATTAAAGGAAGTCTTAAACAAGATGATATAATCTCTTCCTACTATGTATTACCTTGGAATTAGTTATTGGATTATAGTTGTCTTTACATGACCTCAATTTGTAAATAACTATTATGATTGTCTTAGTTTATCTTGTTAATTTTAAACTAGAATATTTGTTTTTAGTTATGTATAAAGGCGTGCAAAACAATTTAAATAAATAGAGAAAAATAGTTGTATAGTAGTTTTTAAATTAACAAGATAAATTAAGACAAGCATAATAGTTATTTACAAATTGAGGTTATGTAAAGACAACTATAATCCAATACCAGTACAATAACTAATTCCAGGCTAATACATAGTATTAAGCTAATGTTTAAGCTAAAGTTCTATTTTCTTAATTAAAACAATTGTCCAACAATTATTTCAAAAACCGACTTTTCTCACTAAATAAATAAAAAATACTTACCACCCCTCTTATTATTTAAATATTTGAATTCTGTTGGCAGAAAACTCATTACGTCTGGAAAACTTAAAAAAACTATAGATATAATTATGGGGGCTAGGCGATCAGGGTTGCTAAAAAATTTCAAATGGTACGTATAGACTTGTGATACCTTATTTTTTTGTGTGAAACAAGAAAAATGACATAAAAAAAATTTGAACAATGTTACTCTTGTTCAGCTTTTTATATATTAGAACGAATGAAATGGCGCCCAAACGTTTTAACAGAAACATTACTTTAAAATTTAAAACAATCTTTAAAAAAATAGTTGTAGTAGTTTGACATTTAAACTAGGTTATACTATATATTAGCTTAATATGAATGAAAAAGTTTCAAAATGGCGGCTATTTGTAACGGTTTTTCTATATTTCCTTATTACTAAGGACCTACATGAGCCTCGTATTGTGCAAATGTCAATTTATATATAATATTTCTACGATCAAAAACAAAATAACTCAATTTGCTCCCTATCTTGACACCATTTTTAGATTAATTTCCTCCCAATAGACACACACACACACACACATACACATTGTATACAAAGCACTGTTATACGTAAACACAATTCCCTCCCATATCCTGCGCTCCAACATATTGCCATAAATCCTTTCGTGGAATATATCAATATAAGCCGAATAAAAGGAGCAAGGAAAACCTTCTTCATCCCCTCCTCTCCTCCTCCATTCCTTTCTTGTGGTTAAAGTTCCTATTGACGGCGAGGAATAAAAATTAATGATGGTTTTGCGAAACACGATATTGATGAAGAATCATGAAGCTAAACGTTTGAACGACAGATAGAATCGATTTTGAGTTGACAGATTTATGGGGGCTGAAAGTTAAATTTATATTGTTTACACTGATGACCGACGGTACTTGATAGAATTCCATTTTAACAAATAAAGCACAATTTTTCTTTTGTAAAATTCTATAATTTATTTGGTCTAGACCAAATAAATTATAGAATTTTACAAAAGAAAAATTGTGTTTTATTAGTTAAATTTATGTGAATCATTTTGTTATTTAGTTTGTAGTTTTTGAAAAATATTAAATAATATCTGCTACAACTTTGTATAAAATAAAGTTTATTCTTATGTGATTGATGTTAATTTTAACAATTAAATTACCATTTCAGTTTACCTGTACGAAGTATAGGGTAAGTTTGGTTACCCCAAAAACTTCGCCAACTGATTTTTGATTGATATTCACGTTTTCTGGCTTCGGGAAATTGAAAGAGTGATTTTTAACAAACCGTTTGTCTTCTGTACGCAAGACAACAGCCACAAAAAGTATGATAGGAACATGAAATTTGATTTAGGAGAGTTTACAGTGTTCTTAGAATCTAATTTAAATTAAAAAATATCGAATTGAAGATGTCAAAATGGTGATACTTTTTTAATTTGTCCAATTCAATTCAACTTATAATAAACTGAATTGGATAAAAAATTGCAGATTTCAATTCTCGACGTAATAGTATCAAACCAAACTCATTACAATGACAAACAGTGAATTTATTTTAAAAAAATGTAACTTTGATTCCTAACCTACAAATAAAATGTTATATTCTTATAGTTACGAGATTCAGCAAGGTCAAGTTACGAGCTTAGCGAGTGGATATGATTTGGTAAATGTATATCTTCGAAACACTGACAAAGCTAAGCGAGTGGACTTTTAATATATACACCTCTACTACGATATCATAATTAAGATGTTAAAAACCTGTGTAACGGTTTTAAACAAACTGACCCTTTGATTTACCAATACAATTTAACATTTTTTACAAAGCCCAAGAAACCAAATTTTGGATATTATTTTTTAGGATCTGCTCATAATTTTGTATAATCGGGTTCGATAAGTACTTATACAAAACGACGAGCATTAAAATTTTGTATAAAATCAACTTTCATCTTTGTTGAAATTGCTATTTATCCCAGAACTAAACCACTCTATGATTTTATTTAAAGTTGTGCTTTAATTCAGGAGAAAATAGGAATACAAAATCATTTAAAATTTTGAAAGAATTTAGAAAAAATTTCACCGCACAAGCATGAACTCAGATACTGTAAAATGTGTCAAAATGCATATTGTAATTAGTTTCAGCATGCCATTTGGAAAAAAATCGATATATTTATTGATAAAGTATATGACTTTCAGGGGATCCAACTTTGAACTCTTGGAACATTGTTTAAACAATGGTTTTATGTACAAAAATCTGGATAAAATAGTTTTTTTTAGATAGTTTAAAGACTATTTTTTTACAATGGATATTTCAAATTTTGTTCACTATTAGAATACTCAAAAACGGTTAATTTGAGACCTAGTAAGTTAAAATTTGTTTAAATAATTTCAAAACCCAATCAAATATTTTTAGAAAAAGCACCTTTTATGAAAGTTTTTTTAACCTTTAAGTTACCATCAAAATTTCATTAAAAAAATATTAATTACTTTACGAGAACTTTAATTACTTTATTAAAAAAAAATATGTATAATAAAATTTGACCCAGTTGCCATTGTCGTAGAAGGCTCATTTGGGGCTATTTTTTTTTCGCCGAGACTTATATTTTATCCATATATTTAGAGCAAACATGACACACATCATGTTTCCATATTGCATCATGAAACGAATTACAATAAATTGTCAAAGATTTTTGGCTGATGACACTGTCCTCTCACATCTAACTGCTTACAAATTGTAAATGTTTCCACTATAAAACAGTATCTAAACTAAAGTTCCAGTGTGTTTTACGTTTCTTAATACATTTTTAATATTTATGATAATAATAAAAGTGAAATGCAAATGTTTTTTACTGTAGGAAACAATTTTATTTTAGGGGAAATATTTAGAAAATTAATATTTTGCAATTAAAACTTTTGAAATTAGACTTTGTTTTTTCAGATCGTGAAATTGTACGCATGAGCAATGAGCAAAGCCTGATGTAGAGGGTATATAAGAAGTAAGTGCATAAAAATTGTTTCAATATTAGACATTTCCCTGCAATCAGGAAAACAAGGATTCCTCGAACCACAAAAATAGGAAAACCTAAGTTTTTACAGGTTATATTTATAATATTATGTTTAAAACAGTTATATTTATAATATTACCCTGTAATTTCATTGATATAGTCATCATAGGATATAATAAAGCAATAAAGCTAAAGTTACAACACAATTTTTAATAATATGAATGAGCTACAATATCCTTTAATATGGAGTTTCAACACAAAATGTCTGCTGTTACATTAAATATGATTAAAGAGGCTAGTGTAGCCCGATTAGTAGTTCTTTTCAAAAAATAAAAACTTTAAATAATACTTTAAAACTTTAAATAGTCATCATCCTCAGAGTTTAACATCTAATATCATTCTAAATGTTGCAGTCTTAGTTTTGTTTCTTGTTTTTGTGGTGGGGGAATTTTTGTCTTCCTAATTGTGAATATCGCCACAATTGATCTTCCTATCATAAGTTTTAGTAAAAACTTTACATTACGAATAAAAAAACGTAGTTTAGTGTTCAATTTGATCAAAATCCATCTAAAATCCAGATTTTAAGTTGTTATTACTGATTTTTGAAATACTTATAGTTATTTTGAGTTATAAGTCTTTTTTTCCGTTACATGCTAAAAGCATTATAGATACGAAGTTAAAAGCTGCCGACAATATACTTTTGTGGGGCGCTGTGGGGACAAGTTTTATTATAAAAAAAAGATTAAATTTTAAAATCAGCGACAATAGGTTAATTGGATTTCAATTAAGACTCATTAGAAATATTTTATTATAAATTTCAGTTTTTATGTATTAAAAATCTTGAGCTACATAGAGGTAAAGTAAATTAAAAGAGTTTTTTTTCTATAGAAAAAGAAAGGATGAGAAAAATAAATTTACAGAAAAGAATAATAAATGTTAAAAATACAAGCCAAAGAAAAGACCTTTGTAATTTGAAATGAACATAATCATGAAGTACAATGCTAGTGATATTATCAGCACACAGTAAAACAAATTATTGTTTAACTTAGGATGAATACAATGAACATTTTGAATATTTTAAATGTATGTTCTTTTTCAACTTTTGACGGTATATTGTTCGTCAACAAAATTTGTTGAAAGTAATTGTTTAAAAATGTAATTTTACAAGGGTTTTCATGTAAATTCTAATTAACCGGACTTTTCAATTTAGTATTTTCAAATCCAATGAAATGTAAGGAATGAATAATCACGAATTCAGATCGAATAGGAGTTGTAGAAAATAAAAATTCAGCTCTGATTTAAGCAACGGATGAACTAGAAAAAATGGATTTCTATTATAATGATGCAATTTTCGACCAATTAGAATACAATACAATATGTTTTATTTTGGTTTTAAACATGTATACAATGTAATTAGTAATATTTCAATATCTTAAATTTAGCCACATATATTCCTCTATTGAGTAGGAAGAGTATTGTTTCGAAAAAACAATTATACTCAATTTAAATTGTCTTTCAGTCAAAGAGTCTATAGAACCTGACATTTTTTTAGACTGATAAGAGGGGTAACCAAATCCTGTCTGTTTCTAGTGTTATAATTACGTCTTGAGTTGTGATTAACAAATTGTGAAATATCCTGCTCAACTTGGATTAGAATTGGGTAAATGTATAAAGAGGGAAGCTTTAGAATCTGAAATTTAGATGAACTGCCTCTACAATACTTATCAGATAATACTGCAATAATTCTTACAGCTTTTTTTAGAAGCAGAAAGACTTTGAAAGTGAGGCTGATATTACCCCACAATCGGATACCATACATAAACAGTGAATGAAAGAAAACAAAATAAAGAAGTAACACTTTTTTACCAACAAGACGACGATTTATTTCTTTAATTTTCCACAGGAGCGAAAATTATAAAAGACTTAGGTATCTATTTAGGTGTACTATCGGATAATAGGATATAGAGGGAAAAACCGAGGAGGTGAGAAGAAGAACTTTCAGGGGTTTATTTATATTGAGTACGAGTGTAGCAGTTCCAAAATAGTCATGCTGGATCTACAGCTTTCTTCGTGTAGCCTCCGATTAGATTACTCTTTTTCAATTTTCCAATCATGTCTTGACCAACTTTTGGTCACTTTGGATTCTCACGCAATTAGAGTATTTGATGGTTAGGGTGATTCTATGCACTTAATGATAGAGAGATTTTGTTATCTGTGACTTACCGCCAGCAATCCTTGAATTTTTCTTTTTTCAGTTTATATGTTAATATAACTTATTTCACTATACGTGTTTCGGACATTATCGTCCATCGTCGGGTGATAAACACTTGATTCAAACATTCAACAAAAAATATAAGTATCCACATAACACTCACGCACTCGACGCGAAACCGACGATGAACGATGATGCCCGAAACACGTGTAGTGAAATTAGTTATATTAACATATAAACTGAAAAAAAATGAAAATTCAAGGATTACTGGCGGTAAGTCACAGATAACAATCCGGTTACTCTAGACCAGGGGTCTCCAAACTACGGCCCGCGGGCCAGGTCCGGCCTGCGAAGAGGATTTTTCCGGTCCGCTGCATATCTGACTACCTTGAGTATAACGACCAATTTTGTCTTAACAATGAGCTAAGATTGAAAACGTTTCATATTATATGATAAGTTAAAGCAGTATATTACACTTTAAGACTTTAAAATTATTGTAGTAAAAAACCCTACGACATTAGGTAGTACTCAACTCCATTTTCACCAATTTAATTTTTAAGTTTACTAAAATTATAACCACTAAAAATAAAGAAGTATTTATTAAATTTTAATTAGAATATATGTATAGAAAGCCTTTAAACGCTGTTTTGAAATGTTAATTTTTCAAAATGAAATATCCCCTGGACCCCTTTTTTTTATCTGGGGGTATTTTATACCTCCCGGAGGCCCGCGTTCATACTAAGATTTTTCAGTTTGGCCCTATAGACGATAAGTTTGGAGACCCCTGCTCTAGACCATCAACATAAAGAGAGGTTTTGTCCATTAACGAAAGTACGGAAAGGGTTAGGAAGATAGAAAAGATGCAACATACATTCAACTGATATTACTACTACTTTTAGTATAAGGAAATTAATAAAAACTGGATAAAAATCAGATCAGATGAGAGGTATTAAATAATTCTGTTAATATGTGTTTTAAAAATGTAAAATTGATATTTCATAATTTTTGCAAGTCGGCAAAAACCCTTTCAAAACCCTTCAAAAGTGCCCTTTTGACTGTGGGTTAAGTCACACGGTCACATATATACTATTGATCTACAGACCCTAAGCTTTCCAATGAGACCATCTGTAAGTTGAGTGGGCGCGGAATAGTTCTTTAGTGAACATATTTAGTTTCTGTCGAATTATACCAGATGTGGATTATTATTAACAAATTCCCATTAATAACATTAGTTTATCTATACATTTTTACAAGAAAGTGATAATATTGCAGACGACTGTAAGGATCAGTTTCATCCTGAAACTACGCGTCCTTAAATGTGAACTTTACAATAGGATAAACAATCACTGACAGTGTGTTGTTAACCCTTGTAATAAGGTGGAGTTGGGAGGGTGGGAGTGGGGTTACATACACCTCTCTAACACCTGTTGCATTCGTTTCTGAAATATCATATAATCTGAATTTAAATTTCAGTTTCTATTGAAATGCAAATTAAATACTTCAATATTTTGTTTTCCTCTTATATACATTGCATGCGATGTGACGTAAAACGTCAACGAACTGTTTTTATGGAAATATCCGTTTTTCAAGGGGAAAATAAAAATTTAAATATGACATCTGTCTGCAGAGAATGTGCTATATATGAATTTTGTGTTTTGGTCTTATTACAGACTCTCTTAAATTTTTAGTAATCAAAAAATGGATTTGTAAAAGCCCCATTGTCATACGGACAAAATACACGAAATTTGTTTAAATTCTGCTTATAGTTAGTCTATTTATAACGAAACTGAACTTGTATTTTTAGTCATTCAATATTTTTTTCTATACTATATAAAAGTAAGAAAAAAGAAGAAATACCAACGAATAAAAGTGCTTACTAGATATTGTTGAATTTGAAATACGTATATTACAATATATATAGGGTGTTCCGATAAAGACGTACTGGTTATTAATTTTCGGATTACATACATCAAAACAAACAGAAAAAGTCACGTAGGATATAGTCGAATTTCGCTTCATTATCGTTTTATCCACCATTTTTTTCTTTTACAAAAAACAAAACTCACGAAATAGATAAGATATTGAATTCCGATTTAGTATATTTCAAAGTGTTCTAAATATAAAGACTTATTTTTTTATAATTTTCAAAATGGCGGCAGTTTAAAACTTTTGAGGTTGAATATCTCCAAAACAGTTAACATTAAAATAAAATTATAAAAATAATGTCTCTGTATTTGATATACTTGTAAAATGTATCATAAAAAAGAATGCTTGTAATAAATTTGAACACAATATCGTATGTATTTCTAAAGTTATAATGGCGATATAACAAAATGGCGGATAGATGGACAATGGAATCAGAATTCGACTAAACTCCAGAAATACACTTTCAGATTTGGTAAAAGCATTGTGTGTGTGTGTTACGTTTTATAAGTGTACCAAATACAAATACATTATTTTTATAATTTTCAAAATGGCGTTCGTTAAAATGTTTTTGTTAAAGTTAACGAAATGTTAAACGTCCGCGATTTAAAAAGTTACAAAAATAATGTCTTTGTGGTTGGTACACTTGTAAAACGTAACATAAAAAATGCTTTTACTAAATCAGAACTCTATATCTTATCTATTTTTGACATTACAATATTTTTTTTTTCTAAAAGAATAAAATGACGGAAATAAAGCGAAATTGGACTATGTGTTATTTGACATTTATGTTCATTTTTATGTATACAATCTGAGAATAAATAGCCAGTTCACCTTTTCGTGACAATGTATTTTATAAAAGACTTAAATGCTTTAATTGAATCTGTAAATATTTTTTGCAACCATAAAGTTTCACCTTTTTTCATGTACACTTGGGTTAGATCCCTCTCTTTCATCTTTGCAATGAAGTCTCTCTTGACCAACTCTTGATATTTTCTGATCCTACGCTATTTGAGCATTCGAGGGCTAAGCGTTTTTGTTTTCTTCATTTTTTTATAAGGCGATGATGATTACATTTTTTTTTGTCTTTGAACAATAAGAGGGTCTATGAAGAGAAAAGTTAGTAATTTAGCCTGCATTATAACTTTAAAATAGTTCTTAAGTTGAGGATACTTGAGTGTTGGATGTCAAAGAAAATTGTTTTTGTATTCTAGTAAAGAAAAATAATTTTTTTTTCACGTTTTTTACCGACGTCTCGTCTTTCCTTTGACATTAATTAAAAGTAAAGATATCATCTAGTTTAACATTAAAATAGCTCAAAATGTTGCTTTTTATAAGTTTTTTTTTTGTAAAACGATTAGTTTTTCTGTAATTTAACTTATACATTTTTAAAGGCCGCCATTTGAAACTGTTAAATAAACGATATTTTTGTTTGTTCTGTACTTTTATCTTAATTTTGGAAACAATAGAAAATGACGGTTAGACGGAAAAGGAAGTGTTTCAGATATATATATATATATATATATATATATATATATATATATATATAATTTACTCTTGAAGTCCCCTAAAAAACCGATGTTTGGTTAAATATTTTATGAACTCCTTTTGCGTATATATATAAAATGTATTATAAATTTTTATAAAAAAAGTATTAATCCTACTTCAATATTCAAAAACGTTTCGAAAATATTTTTCCATTACAATAAATCGATTCTTAACAAAATTTAATATTTCCATAAGATATTTGCTAAAATTAAAAACAATTTTCCTTTCTTATATTTTTACTCAACTTTATCGGTTTTTAAACAATTTAAATATTCACATGGACATCATACACGCTTAAGAAAAAATAAATAACCTAACATAACCTAATCTTAGGCCTCCCTTGGAAATAATTGCTTGAAAAAATATATAGCAGTCAGACTAATAAAAAAGAAAATCGCTTCATCAATAGATTATACAATCTTATTACAGCATTTCTATGTATATCAGAATGGTGCTAAATAACCACTATGTATGCAAATAAAGCAAGGGTTTATTTGATAGATTTAGTTTATTTTACACATATTGCTGCGCAATTATTAGCAAATTT
The DNA here is from genome assembly GCA_963513935.1 of Aphrophora alni. NCBI lineage: Eukaryota > Metazoa > Arthropoda > Insecta > Hemiptera > Aphrophoridae > Aphrophora > Aphrophora alni. The sequence goes on along the minus strand of OY740769.1, from coordinate 6,518,639 downwards.
ATTTTGGAAATATGTCCTCTCTTATGACAAAAGAAATCATGGGTTTTGACCTTAGTGAGGACAGATCACATTTTGAATGTTAATGTTAATTCATAAAAACATGTTCATAAAGCATGAACATTCGTAAAAACCAGAGTGATTTTCTGAAAACCTACCACTTCTATTGTTTAAAAGACAGTAAACACCCCAGGACAGTTATACACCTTTAAGGGGAATCTTATAATACAAATTTATAAATTCTAAAGCCCCTCCCACTTTCCACCACCCCACCTCAAAAATGTATAACGGACACATATGGCTTATACTATCTCAAATTAAAGCTCTTTAAAACCATGAATTCCTGTTGTAAGGAAATAAAAATAGGCAAACGCATTCTTTCGCTACGCCCAAAAATGTTATTTTGTTTGTTATTTTCTAGAATTTTATAAAAAATAGGTTTTGCACTGTGAAAATAATATTTAATTAAAAGTTCAATATTTAAGATTGTAAAAAGTCAACTGTATGCAATGGACAAGTTTTATAGTTTTTGTGACAGTAAAACTTAAATAATTTATTTAAGTCTACAATATTTTTTTTCGTCACCTTTCCTTGATTTTTCTAGAATGTCTTTTCATTTAGTCCGAACTTCCATTTCTAACAATTAACCTAAATATTATTTCTAGTAATACTAAGGTTGTCAGAACTGGTATAGCAATTATTATGAGACAGTTTCATCACAAGCTATATTAGTCTATTACACATTTTTGACATGGCGTGAAGGCAATGGGAGGTTTTTTTTTAACACAAAAAGTATTCTAAGTACCTCCCTAAAAGTGAGTAACTGTCCTGAGAACAGATTATGCACATCTTTTTACATCTTTTAAATAATAAAGGTGGTAAGTTTTTTAAAATCACCCTGTATATGTCAAAGTAGTAATGATTTTTGTACTTTTTTTTACAATTAATAGCTCCGTAATATAAAAAATTTTAAGTTTATTTTTTGTTGTTGATGAAATCAACAAAAAATTTCTTGATTTATATGGATTAATTTTCGCCTTCAGATGCTCACAATAGTGAGACGGGCGTAATAATTCCGAGGACCTTAGCGGGATACCTTGTTTTCATGCAGTCTTAGGTTAGATCCTTCTCTTTCATCTATTCTAACAGGTCTGCCACGATCAACTTTTGTTTTATTCCGACCTCAACAATATTAGAGTTTTCGAGGCCTAGGGGTCTTTATTTTATGTATGTCTTTTTCTTCATTTCTTTACGAGGCTATGATACTGAAAGGTTTTTCTCCTTTAAACAAGAAGGCGAAAATATTTAATAACTTCTCAAGTTTCTAAGGCTACAAAAATATAAAATAACGTTTTATTTACAAAAGAATTATACAGTTGTGTTTTCTGAAATTTCCTCTCAAATTTGATATAATTTTAACGTAACTTCAACATATGTGATTTAAGTTTTAACAGTAGTTAGATCGTTTACGGTTCCAACGAATTTGGTCATCAACCACCAAAACTAACCAGTGGTGAGGCTAGTTATTACACCTTTTACCCTTGTTCCATTTTAAATTTCACCTGCATTTAACTTTAGAGCATTTAAATTTTTTTATATTTCACTTGAGTGGAATTTTATTCAAGTTTACAGTAGACGTATTATATAATCCTATTTTTGATCTAAGAATATCGATGTTTTGTTACGTGCTCGGAAATAGTTACATTTAGTTTACTCTTAGGAATTGAATACAGTGAGTACGAGCGTTGCAACCCCGAGTTATCTATCTGGATCCAAACCCTTTCATGTAATCTTGGGTTAGACACCTCTCTTTTTGCTTTCCTATTAGGTTTCTTTTGACTAACTCTTGTTTTTTTCCGACCTCCATTATCTTATGTTTTTTTTTTTAAAGGAAATAATAACTAAAATGATTGTAGTTCTTAAACAACAAGGAAAAAAAAACATCTAAGGAGCAAAAGATATACAATGTTTTTGGTTAAAATGATCTTGTAATATATATTTTTTACTATAAAATGTAATATTATTAAGAAAACACCATTTGATAGCACAACCTAAACATTTTAAAAGCATATTAAATAACAGTGACACAGGAGTGAAAAGTATTACGATGAAGTGAAACTTTCGGTTCCAAGTTGACGACCATTTTCGACATTTTAATCCTCAATGATACATTGAAGCCATTTTCGTAGTTATGCACGTTATCTATCAGTTTACCAGAATTATTTCAAGTAGGAGTTGACTGATCGATAGTTTTAACCTTTAGGAGGGGGGGGGGCTTATGATGGATGTAATATTTTACAACGTGGGTGCTTTGCTGAGATACTTTCAAACCCTGTTTAGGCTTTGTGAACGTTTGATGAATATATCAGTAGCATGACCAATTTTGTATATTCAAACAATTTAATTTATTTATCTTCGTGTATAACTGTAGCGAATGGAATAATAAAGTGTGAGTGATTTTGTACTTCATTGTTTGGTAGTTTTGTGGGTTTCTATCTTTACTTTTGTATAATGTGCGTTGAGAAGCACTAGTTTTTCCACCTTTATGTGTGTTTTGAGGACTAGTATATAATAGACTATATATTAAATGTTCTGCTTTTTACTTATCAGTATATTATGAAGTACGTTTGGTAGCTGAAAAAATTTCGACTCGCGTTTTTGGACTGATGGCTTTCGGAAACCGAAAAAGTGGTTTTCGTCACGTCTGAACGTAAACATAATGGAGACAACAAAATTAAGATTTGAACAACCAATTTGGTATAGAAGTGTGCTCATATAAAACTCTAAAATAATTATTAAAAAAACTAATTAAAATGTTTTAAAACCGACAATTTTAAACAGTTTTTGTACACATCTCGTGTGTTATTTAACTTTTAATCCACTGAATTAGATCAACATTTGCATATTTCAATTTGTATGTAACGATAGCCCACCCTTTATAGCGAAGTTAAAAACTGATTTCCGTAGAAAATGTGATATTTGTATTGTTATAAGATCCAACAGGGTTGTCACCAACAAGAGCTTAACGTTTGAAGGCTCCTTCATATATGTACAGATTTTTAACAGCCAGGGCCGATACACTGACACAAGCGAAGCAAGTGGAGACTTTTTAATGTCAACACATCTTCGAGGACTTTTAGTTCCCAGACGAAATCAAGAAAGTATTGATATACAGTTAAGCGAATCAAAAAATCTCTGTAATAACTGTTTTACATACTTGATCTGATGGATAAGAGCTCTTTTTATATTTCCTACTAAGCTAAAAAAAAACATCGTTTGCAGATTAAATTTAGAGTTTGTATTACTTATGATGGGTTTGGTTAAGTACCATGATGGCGCACACAAATTAAAAAAAAAGGAGATATAACAAATGTTCACTATTTTACGAAAAATGTTTGTTTAGGTATATAAAATATTATTAATTTTTGAGGTTATCTTTGATTTTAATCCTTAAAAAATCCAATTTACTTCTACTGAATACATGTGTTTGGGACAGTACTGTTTATTATGACTGATAACTGTCAAATCAATACATCTGAATACCATAAAAAAGCAATAAACTAAACATCTAAGATATGGAAACATATTTTAAGAATTCAATTTAATTAATTTTTTCGTCATTAAACAGGTAATAAAAAAGACTGGTTTTCGTATTTTTATGAATATTCTGATTACGTGAATACCACCCTGGAAAGTTTAATGAGTTGTCCCAAGGGATGATTGGATTTTTGACCAAATAGGTTAGGAATGAAAAGAGAAAAAGGAGCGGCATTTTTGGTCCTGTATTTATATAACAAAGGATGGTCCGAAATTCAGTATTTTTTTCATTTTGATTTAAAAAAAAATAAATGTGTACAAAAATCGAAGGGTGGAGACACGTTGATTTTGTTTATTAGCAGCCATATTCAATTTAATTCTACTATTTATTAGTATCGAAACATAAATAAATACGCCACACACTAGACGTCTAAGCTCCGTTATTCAACAATAACACACAGTTATTAACTCACTGGGAATTCTATAATAGATTCGTTTCTCTATTAATTTTATATACATTATTTACATACGTTTGTGCATAATACACATGTGCAATGCTTCTCTGGGATTTAGGAATTACAATGTAATTGATTATATGGTTTTATTTACGTAGAGGCTTACTGTTTAATCCCTGTAACATTCAATTTAATATAACTCCATGTTATTTGTAGTTTTAGTGAGTTTATTAGTTTTTAGATTTAAAATGTTTTTTTTATTAGTTGAATTCTTGTATAAAAAGGTTTGTTTTTATTTTGGGGTTGCAAAGTTACAAAGGTAGGGGGGATAATATTTGGTAGGTTTTTATTGTCGTTAGGGGGGGGGGTTATAAACCGGGACTTCTTATAATTTGGAAGTGTGCTTATACTAGGTTTAAATATTGATCAATCAACATCACTATCCAGCTTTGACACATTTTACAACTATTTACGAGCAAATGACGGTCGAAAGCGATACGTGGATGAAAACCATCCTCGACTTACTTGCGGGAGACGAAGATAAAACTCACAAACCGTGCAAACACAACTGCTCTCTTCTCCGCTTTCAGCAAACTGTGTTCTTCACTGCCGAGCGTTCGCGCATCTTGCAAATTAGCAGATTTTTTTACCTATGAGACATGAGGGCAAGAAAGGCGCTACACACCAATGTTGCATAAGAAACATAAATAATATGGCTGCGAAATTATTGATTTGCCCCAAACGTTTCTCCACTATGGTCAACAATTAATTCATTATCAAATTGTCTTGTCGTTTAGAGACGAAAAACCTCTCCGTAATAGTCAGCTTATATAAATAATCATACAATAAAGACCTCAGCCATCGAACACTCTATTTACGTCAGCGGAAGAGATCAAGAGTTGGTTAAGAGAGACCTGATAAGAAAAATGAAATGAAGGAAGATCCAGATAAGGTCCTATTTTGACAGCTCAAGTTTGGTTTCCAAGATGGCTCTAAGCTGCTCTGTTGGTGTTTTACGTTTATCACCTGATAACGGGAGTGGATTAATACTCTCAAAACGTGGTGTATTTTTTAAATATTCGAAAATGATGAATCGTTTCTGCTTAATCCAGTAATATGAAATATACATCATTATTTATACTTTAAAATGTTAAATAAATTATCTTACAAGTACATTACAAAAAAACACCAAGTTGTGTTTTACTCATAATACATTTCTACAAATGAAGAAGAAGAAACAAGTCGAAAACAATTGTATCTTTGAAGGCCGTGGAAGCATTCCGGATGAAATTAAATTAACACGTGTTATGCCACTGGAAATAAAAATGTACGTTGCAAATAGTCTTACGTATATTAACATAGATAAAACTATCCATAGGTGTTTTACAATGTAAGAAGTTTATGGAATTTGAAAATATACCTCCATAATCACAATGTTAATAGTCCATAGTAATCATAAACAACATTGGAGTTTTAAAACAATCCAATCAGATGTTTTTACTATTGTACACTTAACATCGATTCAGCTGTTTAAATTTATTAGTTTATTTTGAGGTTATGTTTACGTCATTACTAAACTCGAATGAGATCCATTTAGTTTTTCACAGTGTTGGAGAAATTAAAACAATAAAATAGATTTTCGCTTTTCTATTCGCTTTTCAGTTTAATCATGTGTCGCAGGTGTGAAGGTGGAAATAGTTGGAAGAAGTAGAAACGTTGAAGAGGTTTTTTTTTATTATAACGGTATTTTCTTTTTTCACAGTATAAACCTAGTTTTTTTTTTAAATTGAGAAATTGACTGGCAAATCATGAATTTACCTACACAAGTATATTGCGAAAGTTTTATTTAAAATGTCGATATATTGCTGAGGTTATAGTATAGACAGACATTATTAATAAGCTAGGGTATGTTTTAGTACACAAAATGGACTAGTTTTATTGCTGATAACCAGTTGCGTGAATAGTTTTCTGAATAGAACGTAGTCACAGCAGAAATTAATAAAATGATCATGTCTGGGACAGAGCTTATTTCGCCAACGTTAAGCTTCTGAAATCAACCCTTCTATCTGGAAATTTGAAAGTCAAATTGTACAAGACTCTTATTGGACCAGTTGTGACTTACAGAACGGAAGCGAGAATACTTTACTTTTATTTGAGTGAGAAAAAAAATAACGAGAGGAAGAAAGATGAAGAATAAGAACAAACAAATAAATTGAAGATATACTTCATCGGAAAGACATAGTGAGATTTGTCTCGACGGCTGTAATGATTATGACATGTGGGATATAATATGGGTGAAGACCAAATACCAAAAGATTTGTTACATGGGAAAATGGAAGGAAGAAGAAGTGGAAGATGGATACAGGGTTTAGAAGAAGACAAGGAGTATGCGCTCTGGAAAATGGTGGAATCACCGACACGAGAGTAGTGATTGAAGGTGTCTTCACATGTGATCCAGCTTTTAGGGTCGATTTACTTACATGAGTGGAAATTTTTTAATATATAGCTTGTTAAATAAGAGTCCCGGGACGGCTTAATATTTTGTTAACCAGTACAGATAGAGCAGCAAAGCTTTACACATTGTTAATGGACATCAAAACCTATTTTAGTACGTATTCAGTGGACCGATACCTTTCCTAGGGGACGGCCTACAAGGAGTAAATAGGAAATCTTAAATGAGAATATAGGTCGAGATGTACATCGAATAAAGGGGTTTTATTAGTAGAACACAACGCCACAAACACGATCTCAAAAGGTTCACTCTTGCTAAAATAGTAAGACTCTTTGATCTAAAAAAACATTTTAACATTTTCTACAACTCAAGAGGGCAACTTTTGGGTATTACTTTTAGAAGATCTGCTTGTATTACGTTTTTTTATGGGACTGGGTAAGTACTATAATGGTACATTGTTTCCTTGTTTGTCATGAACCGTGTAACCTTGTTGGGAGTTAGGATTTAAAAAAAACCAAGACCTAATACTGACTTACACTCTTAGAACTTGTCGTCGGAGATACCCTTTGGAGCCTGTGGGAGACATACTTTCTGTCAGTCAGGACCTGACAAAGGAGTTATACATTTATCCGAACGACAATAATAGACCGGCCTCTTTATTGTATAAGGTAACAACTACTCTTAGCTTTGAAATCCCGAATAATCATTAGTTAGAGTAGTTCGGTAAACTTGTTGTGTTCTTACCTACATCAGCCAGATTTTAATTGTAATGTAAATCAGTCATATGCTTCTGAAGTAGATATTGATTAGCCAACACCCACCCATACCTCACAGAACTTTGTGATGGAAACCACAGAGGCACACTTTAGTCTTAATTATACCCCAATTCCATTCACTACTTAACACTCTGCTGACTTAATTACCTTGTCTAGATTGAATATTCCTATATATTATATTCACCCATATATTATTTAAAAAAAAAAATATCAGTTTTTGTTACTTTGAGCAAAGTATTCTTCCTGTTATAAAGTGATTGGATGATGATGGATTTTTCATATTATTACTATAGTTTTTTATCATACATTTGTCAGAATTGTGTATATAAGAAATAATACACGACGTTTCGAGAATGTAAATCAACTCTCGTTATCACAATTGTAGATAATAATGGCAAATGTATGAAAAAAACGATATTAATTATCATATGAATCACTGTGAATTACTCAAGAGCACTGTGGTGAATATATTTATTCTACCTTATGTACATTTCAATAAACTTGATATTGGTATTATTTTAACCACTTAGGGGCTCACTCTTATAGTGAGTTCAGAGCTCAGAGCTCACCTATAGTGAGTATGGCAATCTTGAGGTATCCTAGCAGTTATGAGTTTTGTTAGGTTACATGATCGGTCTTTCGTCTATCAGTTCTTTCTTGACCAATTCTTATTATCGACACTGAGGCTATTAGAGTATTTGAGGTTAGTGGTCTTTGTTATTTTTTTCTAGAATGATGTTCGAGAGATTTTTCCTTTAAGCAAAAGAAAACAATAGTGAGTACAGTGTGGCAACCCCGATGCATTCAGATATCTACAATTTTCTTTTTGGATCCCGACGCTATTAGAGTGTTCGATGGGGTGCTTTTATTTTATTTTTATATATGGCGATGACGACTTAAAGGTTTTCTGTGTTTAGGATAAAAAGTAATATTTAATATTCGTAAGTGGAGAAGAAATTTTCTTTAACCATGAAAATAAATAATAATTATTTAACCGTCCGAAAAATTTCCTTTTGTATCCTTAACGCTAATTAAACGTTTGTAATTTGAAATGTTGAATATAATTATCCGGGCTGATTTTATTTGGACTTTTTTAATCAAGATTAATTAATAAAATCGCCATGAAATGAGTCTAGGTGATTTTATCCCAATATTTTAAAAATTAAATTTTGTGGTTATGTGTTAAGCCATGTTCTTCATGAAAGTATTGTTCTTTTTAATGACTATTAGAATACAATGCATCCCACTTAAAAAAATCCACGGATAGAATAATAAATTTCAGTAAATCGAATTTTAATATTTAATTAATTGATTACAACATTATTCTATGAATATTTCATGTTATTAAAACATACAGTGAAATGTTTTTGATGCCAATGCCACATCGATCTCATGCATACACAATTAGATATCACAATTTTATTTATAGCTATTGTGCTGCACTCTACGTCACAAAAATTCCAAAATGCTACCCGGCCCGATTATAAAATCATATCCTCTAAAATGTAATGTCTAAAGTTGATTTCTTGCCCTTGTAGGAAATATTAAATTGTATTGGTAGTTCAAGGGTTCTTATCCAATAGGGTAAATTTGTTTAGTACAGTTGGTACAAATGTGTTCTGAATTTTGTAATTGTGTATATCACTACTTTCTTGATGTCCTAGATGTATATACGTTAAAAAGTTTCCATTCGCTTCGCTCTTGTCCGTGTTGCGATCATTGCAACTCTACGAATATTAAGAAGGTCAGGATTATAAATTAAATTTAGATAATAACTTCTTTATTTGACATCGAGGAGATACCATCGTATTGATATCATTAGATGGAGAATTTAAATATGCAAATTTGTACCTAATTTAGAAGTTGATTAGTTGGCGAGTTTTTTGTATATGTATCCATTCTAAGGTTCCCTGAGTAAAAAGAATTGGTTTTTAGAATAATCCTGTTTGTCGTATGTGCTGTACTTTAAAGTCCAAACAAGTTCTACTTTAATTATATGTTTTTTTGATAGTTAAAAATTTAAGGTTAGTTGCTATAAGAGAAGTAGACATAATGATGATTTTCTCAAAACCGGATGAAACGATTTTGATCAAATTTTGCTTGTAGAGTATAAAGACCTAAATAAACATATTTATTACAGTCCTCTAGAGAAATGTCGGTTGTTGAGTTATCGGTGAAAAACAACAAAATCAGCCATGGGGCTGTTGTAAAAAACTTAATTTCACAAAATCGACTCTACCAATTTCGTTGAAATTTTAACAAAATGAGAAAATTAATAACCCTAATCTTAGAGCAAAATTGCAAGTAAACAATATTTACTGTTTAGCAATAGTTGGCAAAAACATAAATGAACGTCATTTGAAGCTAGATTTTAATCAAGAAATTATTTTATGATTTCCATAATGACTTATGAGTTTCTTTAATATGAACACTGTTTGACGTGAGTTAAATAAAATTCATCACATTTTTTTAATTATAATAAATAGCATTTATACTTTTTCACTAATAGGTTACAGTCGGCCTTGGGGATATTATAAAATACGTAAATTCTCAAAATTTGCTCAACCGATTTCGTTCAAATTTTAGTGAAATTTGAACATTAATGACGTATAGGAAACGTAAATGTAACTTGACCTTTATTAAAAGCTTGATTTGAACCAAATACAATTTACTTACTTTGAGGTTATGCACAAACGAAACAAGTTATGCCCTTATTTATAAGTATTATTTCATAGACAGTGTACACTATTTTAACTGACAACTATTGAACTGGTGACAAATAAATTTGGTTGAATTCGATTTGATTTTTGGGGTTGGGTTAGTGAGGAAGTTTGTGCAATGTTTTTGACAGTTTATTTAATTTCTTTATACACTCTACAAACTATTTCCCACTTTACAAAATTAGGTTATCATGACACCATGACGCACAGATCAAAGTTCTATCAAAACCACATACTTCCACATAGCTTATCTCTTCAATCCAAACATTCAGCAAACTAGACTTTTCTTTTCAACAGTCAGTAAGTTATGAGTATTGGTGTAGTTGTGAGAGCTTTTAAGGTTATTTCGTTTGAAATTAGCTTACATATTGTGTTTGTGTGTGTAGTGAACTGTGTATTTGTGATTATTATGTAGAACATCTTAATTTACTGTTTTAAAATAACGTAAGTAACATTATACGCCTAACCTATCCTAACCTAACTTTAATTTATTTGTTTAGAAATTTTTCTTTTAAGTGAAGCTAATAGTTTGAAGTAGGCTTTTATTAAAATTTTCTTTGGTAGTGATCTAGCCTACACTTTTCTTTCACACATATGAGCGTACTTGGTTGTTGAATGTGTTTTTTACCTTATTTATCTTTTAGGAGGTAAATATTACAAATATTTCTTTTAGTGTTAAGCAATTTCTATTAGTTTAAAATTGTTGTTGGTAATTTTTGTCTCACACATAAGCTTATTTGTTTTGATGTGGTATTTTAACTTTGATTTATTTGTTCGTGAAATAGGCCTACCTATATCAATGATTCTGTTACTTTAAGCTTAAAGGGTTTCTATTTATTAAATTATTTTTGTAGCTATAGAGTTGATTATACATACAAGACTACTTGGTTGTTGAATCAATACCTTTACCATGGTTTTGTGGTAATTATAGAGTGTGCATTCCGGTTGAATTTAATGACGAAAAATCACGAACTCGGTTATTTTTATAGAAATAGATCATATTTGTTTTCAGAAGACACTTTTAAAGTAATTGTACATTTAGGAATCAATACATATACTCCATTCCTGTCCAAGTAATTTCACGAGCATCTAGTATTATGTCACAAAATAATTTATTGCAGATGACTACTATAATATAAAATTATTAAGTTATAAAAACAGATAAATAAAACTGTGTTTACTGCTGTGACTTATTAGCATCTGTGATGAGTTTTTAGCTTTATTACGTCACTCGGGATTTTGAGTGCAACGATATCCTTGTTTATGTGTACTTTGTGAAGGTGGTAAAGTAGTATAATGATTTGATTCATCCTTCATTAACCAACGATCAATGGAGTTATGAATGAAACTGTAACGTCTAAAGGAAATATAGTTGCAATGAAATGGATATAGCTTCGCCTCATGATACTATATTAAGAAGAATAAATAAACGGTGTAAAAATATTGCACAAACTTTCTTACTTGTCCATCTTTAAAATTAAATGAAACGAAACTAAACTAATCGTCAACGAAAAACCATTTCGGTAGTTGTCAATTAAAAATTGAAAATGAACGGTCTTTGAAACAATATTCATACAGTGTGTTTGTAAAGTGCCTCCACCCACCTTTACTTTTGTATGAACCATAAACAACGTCCTCAGTGATACTCTTATTACATTAAAATCTAGCTTTTAAAGATGAACTTCCTAAAGACTGCAATGTGAGGGTTGTTGCTTAGAGGGAAATAACTAATACCAATGACTACATAAATACAACTACTAAATTATTGCTGCGTCAATAATAATTCAGAACGCCCGAGGCATATTATAGTTTTTGTGTGTTGTTTAACAACGGACAACCAGTGCATATCCGGGAGCCGTAAGATGCGCATCTACAGACTGTGTTTTTTAAATGTGTTGTGTTTGTGTATTTAACGTTTTGACGACCTCCATCCATAGAGGGAATTTCTGATGATGGGATAAAAATCTCGAAACGCGTCAAGAGTAAAGAAAAAGAAGTTCACTGACGGAAAATTAAGGTATAGTACTTTATTATTATAAAAGTTACACACGACACTAACCGCAATGCGGATGGGCTAAACTAGAAGCCCTATTTCGACTCCTCTCACGAAGTATATATAATTTGCTGTCCGAGAATTTCACCGGATTTCCCGAGAATATAGGGAACGCCACGTACAGAAAATTAGTAAGATTGTTTAATTTGGAAGCATGTCTTTAAATAAATTTAACTATGTAATTTGAAAGGATTCGACCGAAGTACTTTCAAGCTGCCGGACACTAGACCTCTTCATCCACTTCTATCGACGTCACGGGCTTTACATCACAGCTGTGCACTGCCTTCTGAATGTCAAGCTGTTCTTAATCCAGATTTTAATCGCCCAAAACTGTATTGGCAATCCAAATCGCAACCGAAGATTCAACCCTAACGTAACCATAATCCCAACCACGAACGCGTCACAAATTTAAACAAATACGATTTCAACTTTTAGGGCAAGTTTATGACAATAGTAAAGCAAGTTTACATTTTATTTAAAAAAAAGTTTTTTTATATATCTAACAAGTCCTTTATAATTGATTTTTTGTTTTTGACTGACAACTACAGAACTGAGTAACGAATAGTTTTGTGCAAAGTTTGTGCAATATTTTGTATAGTTTATACTTTTTACTAATTTTATGTAGGTTATGCTGAAAATAATTTTATCAGGCTAAACATGTTCACAATAACTGTATCTATTCACAGTTTAAAAATCTGTCTAGCAGTAGATTCAACAATGGTGCTTAATACGTTCCAATTTCCAATGTCCTTCTATTTATATTTATATAATGATGATTAATCTGACGTATAGCTTTAGTTTTTCTACTGCTTTAATAGCACAGAAAATATGGAACTTTAATTGAAGTTCTACATCATCTGTTAATAAATATAGTGGTAGCATACATACACTGTGAAATAAATGATAATTAACTCTCTAGATATTTCGAAACTTTAGACAGATTCAAATAACTTTAAGTGATAGATTTTGTAACTCAAAAAGTGAAAATACACCATTGATGCCATATTTGAAAAAAAAAAAATTAAGTTGGGCCTAAAACCTGCTCTTTTGTGGTTACCAAAAATTGTGTTTTATTACAAATCGAGCTTTTCATTTTATCATGGTTTGATTTTTTTGCTAATTATTCTTGAACTGTAATAGGCTATATTTTTATTTATTTGCGATTTTGCTCACGGGTTTGGATTAATAATTACATTTAAATTTGAACGAAATCGTTAGCGCCGATTTTGAAAAATTACGTTTTTCATAACAGCCCCATTGGCGATCTTTTGTTTCTTACCAATAATTCAAAAACTGGCAATTTGTTTGGCTCCTTATTAAGGGCTTGAAAAAAATTGATCAAAATTGTTAGAATTGTTTTTGAAAAAACTCATTTTCTTATGTTATACATTTTTTGTTCTTTGATAAACGTAAAAAATAAATACAAACTACACACGGTCCACACTGGACACCGTCATTCCAAAAATAACTTTTTTGTAACCAAGAATTCCTCGAACCACAAAAAGTTTGGTCCTTGAACAGTTTATGTCGTTCGGAGAAACGTTTATTGCGAACATCACCACAGTGGTCCTTGGATACTTCACCACATTTTCGTACCAAGTGGATCTCAAAACTGTCATATCCTTAAAGAAACTCGGCATAGATTTTGGTCTCAACATAACTTTCTCTATACGACATATCTGTGAAAGCAAAAATATTGAACCGCGTGACAATTATATCTACCCACAATAAATAAAATCTCGTTTGTCTTTACATTAATATTAACCACGTTTTGCTAATACTCAAACAATGAGTTTGACAATACTAAACGATTATTAAACGTTTGACTAAAATCCATTGATGGATAAAAACAGACTTACACTGTGCCTGATGATTGCGTTGAGAATCAGCGAAATATTTCTGCTAACTGGAAATAATCAGTTTCAGATTATTGTTAGGTGGATTTAAATAGATGGTGAAATATATACTGTATTTTAAAACAATAATTAGCTATGTAATAGGATGTGGGATTTTTTGTAACTGGAACTCCTCCTACAGTTTTTAACCGATTTTGACGTTTGAGATGTCGTTGGATAGGGCACAGCTTGAAGTTGTTGGCGCCCAAATTTCAAAGAAACACAACACAAGAGAAGGAAAGTAGAAAGGATGAAACGTTTTACCTTCCCATGCTAATATTTATTGAGGAATTTATAAATATTTGTAATTAAAAACGTCTGGATGGAATTTAAAACATCTGTAATTAAAAATTTCTGATATTATATTAACAATTTGTTCTTATTATATTAACAATATATATATATATATATATATATATATATATATATATATTTGTTTCTTATTATATATATATATATATAAAATAAGAAACATACGTTTTAAGTTACACTAATCGCATAATAACAGCTGTTATGATATAAAAGAAAATAATTTAAAACAAACTGAGCAAAAGTGTAGTTATTTGTTTTGTTATTATTTATTTGTTGTTGACGAAAAATGGTATTTATCAGTTTGTTTCGACTGGCTTATATACAATGTTTTAAAACAAGATGTTTTACCTTTGTTAATGGATTTTGAATGTTTTTTCTCCATGAAGTTCTTTAAGTTTATTAAACTGTTTCTCATTGTTTTTTTTTAATAGTATCAATGCCTCCAATTAGAAGGAATAGAAACTTATATCGAAGGTGTGTTTATCACCGAAAGTATGTGAGAAATATGCGTGGAGTTAATAATGAGGATACGAACATTGATTCGTATAAATGAGCACTAAGGATGCCAGCCGAAGTTATACCATTTAGAACTGGATCAATGAATGAACGCTTCAAATAAATTTACAGTGTTTAAATTTAAAATATTTACTATATAACAAAATATTGTTCGATTTCGAGCAACGGGTGACCTAAAGATTTAAATAACAGTGTACAGATATTTTACACCCCCATATAGAAAAGTTTACACCTGTTAAGTTCAAAATTTATGGGGGAGATTAACTAAAAGTTCCGGTTAACTTTAAATTATCACTAACGATTGCGGTAGAATTTTTAAAAAAATGTAGAGTTATATGGGCATAAACAAAATTTATTGGTTATAATCTCCTGCAGATCGTTTCCTATGTGAGGATGGCTTGAGTTTGTAGGAAGATAAATGGTGTAAAAATATTGAGCCCATGGTTAAACAGTAAATTTGGTGAGTGAAAAGGTGTGTACAATGTTCAAACATACCTTCAAAATTATTATTAATTAAAAATTATAAAATAAATAAAATTGGTGCAATAAATTGGTGTTTTACAAAAACAATCCCGTAAAATGATTTAAAAAATATATAAAATAAATCAAATTGCCACCTTAAATTTTGATTTTTACAAAAAATGTCCCCCAAACTTATTTAAGAAATAAAATAAATTGCCTCCTTAAATTTTGATTTTTACAAAAATAATCTTTCAAACTTATTTAAAAAATAAATAAAATTACTACCTTAAATTTGAATTTCTCAAAAACAATGCTTAATAATATAGAAAAATATAAAATAAAATTGCTCCCTTAAATTTGATTTTTACAGAAACAAACTTTCAAATAAATTATAAAATAAATAAAATTTCTTCTTTAAATTTGGAGTGTTACAAAAACAATTCTTCAAAATTATTACAAAAAAGTTAAATATCAAATTGTCACCTTAAATTTAGATTTTTACAAAAACAATCTTTCAAATTCATTATAGAATAAATAAAATTGCTTCCTTAAATTTAGATTGTTACAAAAATAATCATTTAAAATTATTGTAAAATAATTATAATTGCTCCCCCACTAAAACTATTCTTTACGAAAAATGTTAATTACAAAGTGAAAATTACATCTTTTATTACAGCCCATGACAATTTTTATTTTTACCGATAATAAACGAATCGACGTTTTTGAAGATATAAGCAACAGGTCCCTTAGTGGCTTCACTTGATAAAATCGTAATTTTGTGTTTTTTTTCCAAATGACAGCTATCCCAAAATTTTGAATTATCGAACAAAAATTTTAAACAGTAACAGAAAATAGAAAATTGGAATATAAAATATTAGCAGTTCATTGCTAATTTTAATGAAATTTTTTGAAAGTAGTAATTAACTATTAAAAAAAAAAAAATCAAAATTTTCTGGTAAACGGTCAATTCATAAAATGTTTTAAACCTAGATAAGGAACTGACATCTTTTTTAAATTTTTTTTTTTTTTTAAATATTGAACAAATTGGAGACCCTGTAAGCATGAGTACTTTTTAACTGCTTCTTGGTATAGTTTCGGAAATTTTTATTTGCTATTGCGTCTTATCTTCTTCTGATATAATCATTTTGAACATTTCTTGTATTCCCCATCTTTTAAAAATTCCTATACATATAAATAAAAGCCTTATTGACTGAAACTTCACCTGTTAAAACAGAGGTAACTGTGATTTACGTTTTAATTTTTTCACTTTAATTATAGTTTATTCTTGAATTAATGAATAATTTTAATAATGATTAACATTACTAATAATCTCGAATATCGTGAAAGTATTAAATTATTTGAATTGCAAAATGAATTTTCAGTTATTAATAAATGCAAAATAGGTGCATAACGCATAAATAATTGATAGATCCTGGAATGGCTTCGTATCTCCATAAATTATGGTTAAATTTTGTAAACAGACAGACTGGAATTACTTGTGAGATAAATAATTTAATCTGATTGTCCTGTTTAATTGAAGTAACAATAAATACTGAAATTAACGAGGATTAGAAGCACGTTTGATGTAAGCAATATGGATTTACAGAGGGAAAACAAAGGGAATTGTTACCAGTCTGCAACATATTGACATAGAAATTGGTTCTTTGGGAAAAAGTGACTTTAATGTTACGCGATAATAGAGTAGATACATACTACCTGGAAAATATTTTACTGCAATCGTACTTCTGCTAAACTTACTTTTTGAACATTTTGAGAAACAAAAAACTCCAACTTGTAATTGTAGAAAATATAAAATCTTTACGACGATTCTGTTTTGAACTACTTTTGGTTAAAGTAGTGTTTCCCTCCTGTTCATATATATATATATATATATCGTTATTTATAATATTGACAAATTTTAATTTGAGTTTTCTACAAACGACAGTTTGAATACGTATGAACAAATTCTAGCCTACTTTACATTTTTTATAAGACAAAGTTATAATTGTAGACGTCTTTATGGAGTATTTCATCCGACTATTCCTCATTTTTAAAAGGAGTTTTTTCTGTTTCAGTAATTAAATAATTTCTTCTAAAGTTTATCACGTAATACGTTAAGTGTGTATAATGTTGCTAAAGAAACTACTCGTCGAAAGGGAGTAAACACTTGCATGATTATGTTTCCACTTTCTAGTGCATCCTTATAAATGTTGATAATTTTAAAAATTAATTTAGTATTTAGAAAGTTTGCACGTTGAAATTCTGCTATTTTCTCTGCAAGCCATTAACGTACCATTTTTCAAATCTAACCTTCTTAAATCTAGTTGTGTACTACAAAGTACAAATCTTAGAATTGTTTTATTTTATTGTATTACAATATATTGGGAACAATTTTGCAATAAATTATTTATCTTGTATCGTGTCAAATCGTGTAACGTGGAATTTAAACTACAAGTATTTCATAAATTCCATGTTGCCTTATGATTGCTTTAAAATAAGTTTATTACTAAATTACTTACGTCTTAGCAATCTTGTGTTTAGTTTAGTTTAGTTTAGTTAGTTGATTTATTTATTAATATCTCATTACAGCTGTTTCGGTATAACATATACCATCATCAGATGAAACAACACGTTTACACAACACACTGATACACATTTCACTAAAATAAATAAACATAAAATGTTTGGTACTGCAGTACAAGTCGAAAATAATATAAAACAAAGTTTAGATAATATAGCCACATCTTTCTAACTTGGTGGTCAACTGTTCACTCAATGTTTATGTTTATTTATTTTTGTGAAATGTGTATCAGTGTGTTGTGTAAACGTGTTGTTTCATCTGATGATGGTATATGTTATACCGAAAAAGCTGTAATGAAATATTAATAAATAAATACTAAACATAAGATTGCTAAGACGTAAGTAATTTAGTAATAAACTTACAAATATTTAGTTGCATTTTATATTTTAGCTTCATTTATAAATTTTTAGTTCTGAAGTTTAGGCTTTTGGAAGAAACTCGGGGCTCTCAGTTCAGAATAAACTGCTAATATATCAGCAAATATTCAAACCAATTTGGTTGTACGGTGTGCAACTCTGAAGTTGTACGAAGAAAACAGATAATCATCATACAGCAGTTTAAAAATAAATTACTTCTAAGCATTGTAAAAGCTCCGTGGCGTAAAAAGAATGATGATTTGTAGAGAGATTTAAAGGGAAAGTAATAAATAATAACGCAGTGTAGCATGTCTAGAGGCTCCAGCAGTACGTCAATACAGAAATTAGAAGAATGTTGAACCATGGAAATATAATTATAGTCTAGGAAGTGTAAATAACAATGCAAGACAAAATTAAAATAGCTAATTTGTGCAATAAATAAAAAGTTGCCCAAATTATACTGTAAACGTTTCCATAGGATTACGTAATACCAATAGATAAAATGAACACCCTGTATTTTAATGTTTTAGTGCTCTTGATTTAATTTATTTTGAAAATTGTTTTACACCTAGTAGCTGTCGACGTCCTATTGGATTTGTACCAATGACAGCTCCAACGAACATTATACTCTTCTGCAACTAAACGGTTATATCCTAAATTATTGTCTTCGTCAATTTAATGCAGTTTGATACGTAAAGTTAACGTGGAACATTTTCAAAACATGTTCGTATTGTTTATCATTAGAGGTAGATTTTCGAGTTGTTGAGGAAAGTTTAAGCTAAATTCTATACAATGTTAGATGGCATCAAGGAACACATTTACCCGGAATTTCTCGGATAAGTTATTCATTTTATTTCTGTATTAACAGTTCTGAAATTAATACAAATGTTTCCAAATGAACGAAAACACAACTTTCCACAATAAAGACTATTTATTTCAACGGCTTGATTTTCAGTTTGTCTCAACCGCACAAACTTTCGTATCGTTGAACTAAAACAGCATATAAAGAGTTACTAGTGAGAAATTTTGTTTTGTTTTATTTAGTGATTGAAGTTTCCGTAAGTGTTATTTTTGTAAACACAATTATTTGAATTCGAATATCAGCTGTCTATGTATATCCTATATCAAAATCAAACCTTTCTAAACTCCACACGTTTGTTTTCTTACCCAATTTATTAAACACGCAATTTCCTTGTTTGTTAAAAGTTGAAATCCTGGACAAATATCAGGTGTATATAAAAAAAAGTGTACACAATTTTAGAACTCGTAACTCACTCAGACTGTCATTTAGTAGTTTAGCAATGATTTTACATGCAAAATAGATCAGCCTGGTATGGTACCTTTCAGTGACTCATTCTAGTTAGTACGGGTATGCCAATTCCGAAGTATCCAAACTGAATCTACACCCTTTTCCATATAGTCTTGAGATTGATCCCACTTTTCACCTTTCCTATCAGGTTTCTCTTGAACAGCTCTCGTTCTCCTACCTTGCCGCTATTGCATTATTCAAGGGCTAGAGGTCTTAATTTTATTTCATTTTCCTCCTTTTTAAAGCGATGATAACCAAAAGTTTTTTGTAAGAAAGAAAAAGTCTATGGTATGGTTTGGAAGTTTAGAAGGTAGAGGGGATCTAGTGATGTTTTAAACAACTAGTGCTCTTTCTACAATAGCGTATTCTGTACTGAACTCAAAAAACTACAATTGTTCGGTTTACGATATACCATCCTATACTATAAATTTAATGGTGAACAAATCTGAAGGAAACAAGACTAAGCTTTGATAAAAGCAAATATATCCTATAGACCTACCACAAACAAAAGAATAAAATGGGGATTGGCAAGGGAGAAACCCGGCGCCTCCCACTACATATGACAATAAAAGATATATGAAAGGATAGGTAGAAGTTCGGCATAGTAATGAGAAAGAATGGGGTGGGAGAGTTCAGTCATCTGCAGAGACCTATTCTTTAGTTTGTTGTAGATCTACAATATAAAGTGCGAGTATATTTGGAAGAGAGTTTTAAATAGATCCACCAACATGACTCGTAGAAGTTTAATGAATTGTTCAGAAGACCGTTCATAAAGACCGCGATAGTCCACAAGAAAACAAGAGTTGCAGAAAAGTCTCTAACTATTTAAGAAATTCTCTTTTTGGGAAGCGGCTCGCGATACATGTATATAAAAATCAAGCGTCCATCTCATCCTTACATTTAAAACGTTGTATTACGGCATTAGATCAGGGTTTCAAAGATTGTTTGGATCGATGAGACAACATTTAAGTTAAATGACTCAGTTAATTGCCACAATTACACCTAATGGCTAAGTTAGATCTTACTTAACTGGACTGTTTTATATCGGAACATGTGAAAAATATAGTTGATAGTACAAACAGTTAACTATCAATAAATTAAAAGGAGGATTTGAAAAAGAATGCACTCAAAACATAAAAATTAATTCATGATGGTTGTAAGTACTGCCTGTGAATATTACCTGAAGCAGAATGGTGATGATAAAGCAAAACGTTATCCATATTTGTACGCGTTGTGACAATGGGCCTACTGCATCGTATATTAAATGTTTAAAAAACTTGTGTGTCTGTATATGTTGTGTGTTCGTGATTGTGATTTTTAAACTAAGACAACGGGAAAACCCAGCATAAAGCACTCGAAAATGGCTGAATAGCCGAAACGGCCGTAGTGATATAACTACAAATATAGACTATTGCGACGGTAAGTCTCATTAATATATCTAATTAAAAAAATTATCGTATTTGTCTTCTTTAATCTGAATTATAAAATTTAGGTATATCTTCAACAATATTATATTTATAGTCATATATGGGATGTGCTACGTTTGACAATAATTTTATAATTGTTTCATTTTTGCGCTGTAATATTCGTGTTTTGATTATAACGAGCTTCTGATGCGGTAGTCATTTCAGCTGTAAAACTTTTGTCTTCTTCATCACTCGTGTGTTGATGAAAACGATATTTTGATGCGATTTTTCTGGATAGTGAGTGACTTTTCAACTCCAGTAGAAACGAGGAGGACGAAGAAAATTTTTAATTTGATGTGCTAGATGGTGTAGGCTTCCTTTAAAAAGTTTCTCCTTCTTTCTCGTAGACCGTTCCACTGGAGGTAAAAGTCAATCAATAACCAGTAAAATTGTTCTTTACACCTAGTGTGGATTGTCAGGGTTTTAGTTATGTAACACATACCAAGAAAAAGAAGCAATTTTCAACAAGCCCAACATTGTAACTTTAAACCGTCGCCAGTTTGTATGGGTTGAACCTTTTGAGGTTGGATTTGCTGCATTGTTTTCTCCTAAAAGAGACCTTTAATATGGTGTAAAACTCGACCTATGCTCTCATTAAGATTTTCTTTTGAGTCCCTGCGGGTCGTCCCCATAAGTTGATGACAAATTGATAGTTGCTTCAGAAAGTATTGAGTGCTAGTTTTATTGCTTAATCTGCAAAATGGTTCAAAAATATAACGCCGTTCTCATACTTTTTGGACACCCTGTATAGAATTTATAATAAACCCTATATAATGCGTTTTATAATATCACAAAAAACGGGACATATTTTTGTTTATCTTTTATACAGATAAAAGAAGTTGACGGGAAAGCTGTTGCAAGAGTTGTAAAAAATTAGAAAATAAAAACAAACGGCGATTTCGTGCTAATAAGAAATTTCATGTACCTTAGAGAAATCAGAGTTTTAAATTCTAGTCTATTATTCCCTATTTGCTAATAACTGTTAAATAAAAAGTTGAGACACATTTTGCTCGGCACATTATTAAAGAATGTGTTTTTTTAAGTATTTCGCTTTTTACTATGCAAATGAAACAATTAAGAAAACAGTCTTCTTTGAAAGTTTTCTCGTAAATAAAAGATGTGGTCCACAGAATTATACTTTAAACTGTTTTCTATACATAAAATTATTTTATTTTATTTATAAAGATTTTTATTACATCCATCATTAATATGGACGACACATTTTTGTCATATTTCCAGGGGTTTTTCTATTTGTTTAATAACTCAAAATTTGATGAAAATTGCTAAATATAAAATAATCCACTTTAGAGCTGATAGTAACTTAATTGCTTTAACTGATTTCATTTAATGTTGATATAAGTAACCTACCCAATTCCATATAAAGTAAAAATAGGAGGATGTCCAAAAGTTGAGATCCACTCCGTCTTCACGAATCTCTTCCTTGAGTCAAGTTGTTTCAACACGAGTTTTTGAGTTTTCGTTTTAAAAGAACAAATTAAAAATATATCATCTGTCGGAGCTGGATTTATGTTTAGACTGAGGATAGAGATACAATCGTTTAGGTAACAGAAGGTCTTCGACAATATGAGAATTCAGTAGGAAATGACGGGGTGGGAGTTGGAAAGAATGTGTTCCCGAGAGTATCAGTCCTCAGACAACGAGGTAGAATGCCGTCGGGATCAGCAGACAGATCACTCGGAGGCTGGAACGGTCGTCATGGAGAAATCTGCTCTCAGACAACGAATGGGGAAGTTCGTGGTGCCGGGATCAGCCGGTAACAAAAGCAGCAAGAGAGAGAGAGAGAGAGAGAGAGAGAGAGAGAGAGAGAGAGAGAGAGAGAGAGAGAGAGAGAGAGAGAGAGAGAGAGAGAGAGAGAGAGAGAGAGAGAGAGAGAGAGAGAGAGAGAGAGAGAGAGAGAGAGAATGAATGAATTGTCTTTATTTAGGGGCGAGGTTAGGACTGTATAGTCCTCTCTACCACCTAACCCCATACAACATAACAAAATATAAAATATAACTTGATAATAAGAGAAAGAGAGAACGAGAGAGAGAGAGAGAGAGAGAGAGAGAGAGAGAGAGAGAGAGAGAGAGAGAATGAATGAATTGTCTTTATTTAGGGGCGAGGTTAGGACTGTATAGTCCTCTCTACCACCTAACCCCATACAACATAACAAAATATAAAATATAACTTGATAATAAGAGAAAAAGAGAACGAGAGAGAGAGAGAGAGAGAGAGAGAGAGAGAGAGAGAGAGAGAGAGAGAGAGAGAGAGAGAGAGAGAGAGAGAGAGAGAGAGAGAGAGAGAGAGAGAGAGAGAGAGAGAGAGAAACGAAAGAGGGAGAAAGAGGAGTGTTGCAGATGATTTTGTAAAACAGAATGATTTTGATACGAGCTAGGCCGGTATTTATAAGTCTTTTGAAGCGGTGTGCGCATATCCTTTACTCTGCACGGCCTTTGTCCTCTCTCTGTGGCCTCTCTATGGCTGTGTGTTATTTATTTACTTCGACTATATACTACAAAACAATTAACAATAACTACATCTATATCTGCACAATTTAATTTAGCGTTAACGATGACAAAGGGGTAGCTTGTCACACATCAACAAATATTGAAACAATATTGATAGGGGGGGGGGTGGTCTGTCTAGTGTATCCTTACTTGTCTCGCAAGAAAACAAAGTAGAAAGTTATTTTATTTATATAAAACTCCCGATTCACGTGACTATTAAAACTCTGAACAAAGTTTGACAGTAACGTTTTCCCTGTTTAATTTATACTTGAAAAGAACACAACCGGATCTGTAATTTCTGAATTAAACTTCTGTTTGTGACTTCGTCTCGATTACACACCAATGAAAGTGAGAGTTATTCAAACAATGAGTAACTTACTCAACCACTTTCAAGTTTGTATTTAATTTATAACAACAAGGAAAGTAACTAAGTTACAAAGGGCTAAATGTGGCTTACACAATGTCATTCACTGTTAACAATACCAATTTAATACCAACTTTCCAGAAACAATAAATTAAAGATCCGTAGATGTATTTCAATCTGTTTTAGTTTTAGTATTGGTGTTTCCATTATGAAATTCTGATTTAGTTTAATTACAACAGAACTACTGGGAAAATTTAAAAAGAAAACATGGTGAAATTATTTCATCAATATCAGCTTCTAATAAATAAATATATAATCGATATTTTTAATATTTAACTTAACATTTACTAACTCAGTAAGATGGGTAAGTTTTGTTGTCGTAAAAAAATTTCAACTTTTTTCTCAAAATTGTTTTTTCATAATTTGTGAGTTATTCAATTAAATTATGTACAAATTTCTAGAATTAAATACTTCATGCAATGGTACTAAACCGATATCTCTATGATGACAAATAGCGAAGAAGTTAATGTGAAAAACTTAATTTCAAAAGCGGTCCTCTCTAGAAAATATCAATTCATATAGTTACGAGATCCG
This sequence comes from Aphrophora alni, assembly GCA_963513935.1. Classification (NCBI taxonomy): domain Eukaryota; kingdom Metazoa; phylum Arthropoda; class Insecta; order Hemiptera; family Aphrophoridae; genus Aphrophora; species Aphrophora alni. The sequence goes on along the minus strand of OY740769.1, from coordinate 6,494,287 downwards.
GTAGGACGACACAAACCTGAGTGGAGGCTTCTTCACACTTGTACAGCGTTAAGGTCTCTTAGGTTCTAGACATTGACTCGAGTGAAGCGAGTGGAGACTTTTAATATGTAAACATTTACGATGTCCATTTGTACCTAACGAACGTAAAGAAAATAGTAATATTATGAGGTTCAGAAAACCTGTGTAACAACTCTTTTAAATCAACTTACACTACTGGATAATACCTATTGATCCACCTATACATATTTCCTTAAAGGCCTAAGAAACCAACTTTTTAAAAGTAATTAGAATTAGATAATTTGCTGGTATTACATTGTAAGATAGGGCTTGATAAGTACTATGATGGCACTCATCAACTTGTTTTAATTTCGATTGGGGTGCGGGTGCTGTAGAAACGATGAAAAATTCCCAGGATTCGTTTTTGAAAATTGCGTGTATTATTTAAAATGAAACTATTAATGTCTGTACAGGGCTTCTAGGTCTGCCTGGCGTCTTTTATTCTTCAGGTAATGTGTAATCAATACATTGAATTTCCATCATCGGAATTCTAGCCTTCACATACCAAGTGTCCTAAAAGTCTCACCCCCCTATTACTTTTTTATTAATGGAAATAGACATATTTGCTTTGGGCAAAGTTTAGATAACCAAAGGAGGAGTTTTTTTGAAGTATCAACATTTTCAACCCCTACCCCCAAAAAGGGGTAGTTTGGGGGTAAGTCAAGAATTTTAAATAGCAACCCCTATTTAGTGATAACTCATTTTAAAGGTCATTTAAAAATAAGAATAATGACGTAAACTAGAGGTTTCTAAGTTCATCCTATCCAACATAGCGACCAATTGAATTGTGAATGTTAACCTACAAACTCCGGTTGTTTTTAATACATTACAAACTGTGTTGGTAAAATGATGGTAAGAGCCTTACCTTGTTTTTTTAGCTCAGATTAAGTTCTCGAAATGGCTACCATTTACTTCTTGGCAGAAATAGATTCTGTACTTAAAAGCATGTTGTAAATTTCGTAACATTTCCGGTGTAATTATTAATGTAAAATTCACAATTCGATTGGTCGCTATGTTGGGTAGGATGAACTTAAAGACCTCTAGTTTGCGCCATTATTATTATTTTTAAAAGACCTTTAAAATGAGGTATCACTCAAACTACCTTTACCCCCAAACTACCCCATTTTGGGGGTAAGGGTTGAAAATTTTGATACTTCAAAAAACTCCTCCTTTCGTTATCTAAACTTTTCCCAAAGCAAATCTGTCTATTTCCATTATTAAAAAAATAATAATAGGGGGGTGGGACTTTTAGGACACTTGGTATTTAACGATGCTGTATCAACGACCACTGAGATTAAACTACGGATATCCCACACCAACCATGGGCACTAGTTACTGCAACAAATGGAGTCCTCGTTTTTGGTTGTTGTTGTTGTTTAAAGCCGATAAATGATTAAGAAAAGTACATAAAGTAAAGTCCCTTAGCGCTCGCATACTCTAATACCGCCAGGGTCGCAAAAGAATAACTGTTAGTCAAAAGAAATCAAAAAGGAAAGATGAAAGAGTGGGATATAATCCAAGACTACATGAAGAAAGATGAAGATCCAGCTTGGTTTTGGGGGTTTACCAAGAGTCTGAGCGTTCGTAAATTTAAGATGTATCCATCTATACAACGAGTTACCCTACGGCTGTTGACCCCTCTTATTTCCTAGCCTCCAGTGTTTTCTTTTATGAAATAGCCGTTCCAACATCCCTCTCTAAAAATATCTTGGTTTCCTCTATTGACTGGAAGCTATTCATAAACGATTTTATCCGACATTCATTGCAGTTGCTCAAACCAGTTTAACTTTCGAGTTCCATTTGTCTTAATGTCAACTTCCATTTTATTTCGAGTACCACGTTTCTAACTCTACCCAGTCGGGTTGTGCTATCCATGTACATAGCATTGACTTTTGACATCTTTTATTAATTTTCCACAACTCTGCATATAACGCAATACTTTCCACATTCATTTTATATATTCTTCTTTTGTTGTTTTTGATATCTCGTTGCTCCACAGTAAATCACTTGTGGAAGCAACTTGCTTGATCCAATCTGGCGTCAATTTCGTCCCTTCTTCCTACATTCGACGATACTTCTACACCTAGATATTTAATCTCATTAATTTTCCCAGTATCCATTTGGAGGCCTTCAGTATCACCGCCCAAATTTTTATGTATTTATAAGCAGCTCCCATTCGCTATAAACTTCGTCCAACTTCCGCAATCAATATCCTCTTGGTCTTCAGCGAGGATTGTCTAAAATGCAGCGTGTAAAGTATCTTATCTCCAATATGCACTCCCTTAACCACCTCACTTCTTCCGCCATGTAGTAAGAGTTTCATTGACGTATGTTTTAAATCATGTCGGGCTGTGCAACATTCTTGTTTTAATCCCCCACAAATCGATAACTCGCTAGTCAGCTCCCATATATTGTTTACTGGATTTATATTTTTATAGCTAATTTGTTCATTTTCCACAGCTTTATAAGCGGAACACTATCATACGGTTTAGGTTAGGTTAGGTTATGTGAGTTTAATAATTTTAAATACTTTCCCAAAAATACAGTTTTTGGAGTGATCGGTATTCAAATAGTGAAACTGTATCAAAAATAATATGATCCAGGATTAAAAATAGAATCAGAAAACCATTTTAAATCAAATTTTGGTGAAATTTTTAAACTAAATCTGTTAATTTTTAACATATTTAACTTATTACATACAAAATACAATGGGACTACTAATTTGTTTTATATTTGCAGCATGAAAATTACTCTGAATGTTTAAATTTACAGAAATTTTACATTTAGCAAAAAGTTTTTTGCATCTTTGAATGTACATACTGTGTAGTTAACAAGTAATATTTAAAAAATAGCTTTGGTTCCGTTGTATATATCATAATCACTTCAGACATTTTAAATCAAATAAAAGTCTCTTCAAAACATTTCATAAATTTACATTACTGAGGGAACGTAGTTTTAGCGAAACGGACTTCATGTGTTGATTTATTTACCAAAGAATTATGATTTATGTTAATTAGTTTTATTGTTTAGTAAGCTTTACCAGTTTGTATATTAAAAGTAATTACTATTTTAATAATTAGTAATGGATCGTTACTGTTTATTTTTTAAAATTACGTAAACTAAATGGAATAAAACAACAAAATGAACCCAATGTGGATATATTTTTTGTTTATTTTTATTCAAGTTTACTTCTAATTTTCATCTAAGACTTGATAAACTGGACTGGATTGAAACTTTTCAAATTTTATCAAAATTGGGTTGATTTAAAAAAAATTGGTTTAACAAAATGAAAAAATTTCATTTAAACACGTTTAGTAACTTTAGTTTTAAATGAAATAAAATTAAAAAAATGCGTTTTAACAAAGTATGACAACACACAAAATTCGATCGATTTCAGTTACCAGATTACTTCTCTGATTAATGACGTAATAAACATTTTTATACTATTCAGGAGATTTAAAAAAATGATGTTTCTGTAAAAGTCAAAGATAGTATCCAAACTGCTTTAGAGTAGATTTTGACAAAAATTTTATTTAGTATTTTTTTAAAAATGGTAGCTACCCCCAAAAATTTGAGTTATAAAAAATTTAAAAATTCTCGAGATATATCTAAATTTGATTAAAATCTGTTCAAGCGTTTGTGCTGTAGAGCAATGCACATACGACAGACAGACATCATTCCATAAAATCACTTTTTTTTGGACTCGGGGAGCAAAAAACCTGACATCGATATGTCTAACACATCTTTCCCTATAATACTACGTAGGTCTATATGTGGGAAAATAAAAACTACCAAAATTAAGGACAATTAAGGTAAGCATAGAAAATATATCAAATTGATTCCCTATTTAACCAACATAAAAATTAAAAATTCCGACTGAGATGGTAAGGTCCAAAAACTACATTTTTGGACTCAGAGGACCTCAAAATATCTCATAACTCTCTCTCTATGTATATTTGGGAGAATAAAAAAAAAAAAAAAAACAACTATAGAGTAAAATCACCTTCAAATTTGCTTTTTATTTAACTCTTAAATATATAATTATACAATAATTGAAAGTGTTGAATTTCTCTTTACCTTATGGGGGATTTGTGTACCATTAGATAGTTTCATTTGCTCTAATTATTGTTTCTTTGCAAGTAATTAAACCTGTGTATAATTAATTACACTCTTAAAGTGTATAAATATTTACATCATCAAATTGATATGAAACTAAATTCGTTTTATCAAACATATTTTTATTTAGTATTTGTTCGACCTATATTTAAGCTTCAACACCACGACACAGTTGTGGCAAAGTGTTAAGTTGTTTATTTCATGCTTAATTTCCGGGAAATTATCATCGGTGTCGGCTAATTACAACCCCCTCCCCTCCTCAAACCCCTCTCTCCGGTACTCGACAGTCTTCCGTACAATTGAATTACGAGATTGTTGGAGGGCTCAAGAAAATATTCTGTTTTCTCGTAAAAAGAAACATGTTTAAATAATTTCACAATTTTATTTCAAGTTTTTGTTAAATTTCAACATAAGTTGTGAACGTAAGAATTGTTTCTAATTATGTTTACAATGTAACAATTTAAGGGATGATATTGTGCGTTTTATTGAAGAATTTGATAACCATGTTTTTTTTAGAAGAATTGCTCCTTTAATTATCTCTGCTTCAGTGCAAAGTGGGCCATTTAACAACTGACCATGCTTCCTAGAATATATTTTGATTGTTGGTTTAAATGATCACAAAGCCTCCTCTCCCTGTATGAAGAGTTGGAATATAAAATCCAAACTTTGGACATGTTAGTGTGAATAATTTACGAGTACTTAATTTATAAAAATGTAGAAATAAAGTGAGCGTAGAGTTTTTTTACAACTTTTTTGTAACTTGTATGTATGCAACAATGTGAATTAGAGTGAAATATATTAACAGTGATTGGATCAACGGTTTCAGATCCACTTGTGGTGGAGGTAAAGGTGCTTTTCACTGTTAAACATTAGAGTTTATATACATAGATGAGGCTCGGGGGTCACGGCGTGACAATCCCGAGGTCCTATCTGGATCTACACTATCATCCATGTAGTCTTGGATTTGATAACTCTCTTTCATCTTTCCTTTCAGTTTTTTTTTTACCAACTCTTGTTCTTTTCATCCCTGACGCTATTAAAGTATTCCAGCGTTTATTTTACCTTCTTTTCTTCATCTTTTTTAAAAAGGGTATGAAGACCGAGAGGTTTGTCGCATTTAAACAAAAAGAAAAGAAAACACATAACAGACGAGGTATGCTTTTAACAGAACCAGTATTTCTTAGAAAACTGAATTTTAAATGGATATTAAACGACTTTAAACAGTATAAAATGTGTGAACACATATCCATTGTAAGCTGACATGAAAATATAACTAAAAGTTTCTTAACTACAGTAAACAATGTAACAACATGAACAATATCCACATATTCGTCGACAATGGTAGTGTTTGCTTTTTAGATTGCAAAAGTATAACTAATATAAAAAGTATAAAAGTCAACAAGCTTTCGTGTCCACAATGTATTAGCTTGTCATCCGTCGCCATGTGTACGACATTTACATTGCAATAAGCACCTTACGGTTTCATTTTTACAACGTTTATAGATGAACTCAATTGAGAAAGAATTTTTTTTTTTAATTCGATTTTTAAAGAATACATTTGTATCTTATCTAGAGGGTGTCTTAAAAGTATTAACACTCTAAGATAATTTCTTTGCGAAGATACATACAACAATACAACTGTAGATGTGTGACCTCACTATGGTTCACAACACTCTGATAACTGTCACATTTCGCTACTGTGGAACATTCTGCGGAGGAAGTCGTGGATATCTTTAATGTAATCATAGGTCGAGTAGTACATCATTTTATAGGTCTCTATTAGTAGAACACATTGCCGCAAACCCGACCTCAAAAGGACAATTCAATCAGAAATGGCAGCTCCCCAAAGTTTCTCTTTCCTGAGCGAAATTATTGTAGTGCTAACACCGCGAGAAATGCCCAATACCTTAAAATTGACTATAAGAAAATGGAATGAAAAGCTTAGCATTTGATTCAGTGGTTTTTTGAATCAACTAATGCAGAAACTCAGGGTTTTACCTGAGTCACAATGGTAAAGCTAAGAGTAAACAGTTGAAATAACATTTAATCGGTAGTTAATTTTCATAGTTTCATGCTTACATTGAAGATTTTCTTGAGTTTCTCTGTAGGACGTTCCCCAGTAGTAAAATGTGACAGGTAAATGTATCAGAATGTTGTGAACCATAGTAAGGTCACACATCTACAGTTGTATTGTTGTATGCTATTTTGTAAAGAAAATATCTTGGAGTATTAATTCTTTTAAGAGAACCTGTATATATCAACAGAGCCTAGATATGTTCGCTAAAAAAAACCTCTCAACACTTACTCAACCTAGAGATGGGGATGGTCTTATTGGAAAGCTTAGTGTCTGAAGATTATTAGTATTTATAGAACGCGAGAGTAAAACCTAACCTACAATCACAAGGCCACTATTGCGGGGCTTTTAAAATTGTTTTGAGCGACAACCCTATTAATGCTTATTTCTGGAGTTCTACCGGGCCGATTTTCCTGCGGTTTTCTTTATATGAAAGAACATTTAAAAGAAACTGCAAGAAATCTTTACCCTATTAAGCATATGATAAAAATGTTCACCTTACTATGACAAGTTTTGAGATTATTTATCTAATTTACTGAGTTATAAGTTGAATAAAACACAAGATATAAAAATACCTGTTTGAAATGGCTGCCATTTTGAGATTTCCAATTCGATTTTTTTTGAATTTCAATAAGGTTCTATATGAGCATAGTATAGTACCATACACCAAATTTCATGTTCCTAATTTAATATTTGTGGTCGTAATAGTGCTTACACACAGCCAACAACGACAGCTGATCTCGAAAATAACTTTTTCGGTTTCCTAACGCTAAAAAGGCAGTTGTCAAATTTTTTTAGATGATGACCAAACTTACCCTGTACTTTGTATACTGGGTAAGCAGAAAAATATATCACCTATGTCAATACAATTTTGGTTTTAGGTTATTTTTGCCTCCAGAAAAAAAGATAAGCGTTCCTGTGTCCGTTTGTATATCTAAATATCTGTTTACTTTATTTCAGAAACTACTAAACAGATTTTGACAAAACTTAATTCTCACATTGTTATTATTAATATTTTGATAAATTCGTCAACCAATAAACTGTCCATACGTTTCACGTATTTAATTTTTAATCTTGTAGACAATTTAGAACTGATTTGACCAACACAACAACAAAATTTTAGAAAAAAATGTAAATAGTTTTGAATCTTCTAAGTTATTCATAAAGCTACTAAATATTTCTATATTTTTATTCGATTTTCAATCAATTTTAATGAAACCAGTTTGGTTGTTGTACTATGTACACCTACGAGGGGACTAATAGTTTACTGATGAATACAAGACTCTAAAACCAGTTTAAAGATCGTTTTTAATTGCACGGATTAGTACTATGACGTAATTTTGATAGTATGTATCCAGTGGTTAATGCGTTAGTAGAGTTAATGACTCATTAAAGCTGGTTGTTAATTGTGTAACAATAGTTCTCTGCTCAATTAATGGGGGTATAATCGTTCCAGAGATGAGTCTCCTGGGATAATTCTGCACACGCTATCCTTCACGGTTGATGTAGGACTGTAGGATTTTAACTTGTGATATTGTTGCCAATTTGAATTAGTATTATTTGATGCACTTTAAAAAAAAAAAAAAGAAAAATTATATACAAACATGCGTACGTTATCTCTTTATAAATAGGCGCAATTTAGTTGCAAGGACTTTACAGATTTAGGTAAAATTAAGTTGCATTTGAAGATTCTAAGAATAGAAGACTTCGGCTTCAGAGGTAGACTCATAGCGATTAAGTTGGTAACAATTCCAAGGGCGAAATAATTAAGTTGGTACCGAGTTTCTGTTTTGCAGTAGTGTAGTAGTGTGGTAAGAATTTAACTAAAATGAAAGATTTATTTAAAGTATAAAGTAGTTGATGGGTGCCATCTTGGTTCTTACCCAGCCTCATCATACAACGTGATCCTCTAAATGTTACACAAACGTTGGTTTCTTGAAGCTTGTAGGAAATGTTAAATAGTTTGGTGGGGAGTTCTGCAGTTCCCCCGGCGTTCAGGGGCAGCCCCCGAAGGGTATCTGCAGTTCCCCGGAGCCCCTTTTTGGGTGTACTGCAGTTACTACGGCGGTCATTTCTGTATTAAACGTTATTGGCTAACGCAACAAATAAATTATGTAATGCAATAAAAAATAACTTGTACAAGAAAAAACGGCAACAGTTACCTCCCCTACCGAAGAATATATCGGAAGTTCATGACGCTCTAAACAGTATTCGTATAGTTAGTAATGAAGGTGAGGAATTACTTCAGGTTAGGTTAGGTTAGTTTAGGTTAGGTTAGGTTAGGTTAGGTTAGTTTAGGTTAGGTTAGGTTAGGTTATGTTAGGTTAGGTTGTGAGTGACCGCCGGGGGAACTGCAGACATTTTTGGGGGGCAGGATTATCGACCCTAATAGATTCCTTCAACCGGCGGGGAAACTGCATGTCAGCCGTTTGGTAGATCAAGTGGTCTTACCAAGTAGGGTAAGTTTGTTTAAAACAGTTGTTACACAGGTTTTCTGAACTTTCTAATTGTGTACGTCCTAACAGACTTGGGTCGGTCTCGTGTCGGTGTCTCCGCCCTGATGCTGTAGTTATGTGAAGAAACTTCCACACTCGCTACGCTCGTTTCGGTGACTCGGCCCTCCTGGATCTCTTATACGAATATCACATTTTCTGGGGAGGTCAGGTTTGTAATTCATTTTAAACAATGATTTCGCTGTTTGTAATCGTAGTGAGGTGGGGTACCAATACAAGCAGAATAGAAATCTGTAACATTTTATCTAGTATAGCACGTTATAAGTTGAATAACGCAAACAATATTAATAAAAACGTTTTGTAAATGGTCTCCATTTTGGTATTTTTAATTCGATTTCTCTCAATGTCAACAGGATTCTATTTGAGCATAATAACGTTCTCTATGCAAAATGTTCCGTTATTATTCAAGTTGTACTCGTTATTTTGGTTTACGTAGGGACAGGTATTTGAAAAGTCGCTTTTCCGTCAGACTGCTTCAAAAACAGCTGTTTTCAATACATGCATTGAGACGCTAACGTTGTGATTTTTAGTCCTATGACCTAAAAACATCAGCTGAGGTCGAGGTCATCAGCTGTTACTTCATTAATTAACGATTATAAATCATCTATAAAAACAACCGATATCCTCGATTGTAAATAACCGATAAAACAGCTTTTTTTCTTATAAAATATAGACATTTTCTTATAGACTATTGTTTGCAGTATAACGGAAAAATATAGTTCATCATTTGGACCAAAATAAGCTTTTCGATCCTCGGTTATTTTCCTTAAACTTGAGTTTGTATCGAAAAGCTTCACTTCTGGTCCTAGTGATGAAATATACTTTTTCAGTTTCCTGTGGCCATGAAAAGTGCATGTAATAAACGGAGGTTGAATTTTTTTTTTTGTGATTACCAAACTTTTTCGATAGTATACTGGATACGTAAAATACCTATTAGAAAAAAGTACAAGTTGACTTTCATTTTATTTATTGATCTTTAAAAAAGAGTTTAAAAAAGATATCATCGATGAAATTACAGCTTATTGTAGTAACATAAAGAACCTCAGTTTGAGTTTAATAACAATCAAGACTATATGACACATCATTACAGTTATATTTATCACAGAACAACAAAGAAACCATTGGTCGTAGAAGATATTCTCCTAAAGAGGCTTATTGAAGCTTAGAGTTATTATCTGCTTGGATGATATTGAAGTTAGAATTACACCATTAAATATTTAACTAGGTTTCGCTTTTATATCACACTTATCTGGGGGCGTAAGAAATGTTATATTGTGCTATATTATTACCAAAGATTGTGATATTATGTGAAAATTATTGAGAATAACAATACAAGACAATGTGACAACTGTAGGCAACAAGAAAACACGGTCCTTGGTTGAAAAAACCTTTGTTTTAACATGCGTTTTGTATATAAAGTAACAAAGAAATGTTGTGTATTAGCTGATAGGGAAGAATCTGATGATGTCAATTTGATTGTCGAAACCGGTGATTTAAATATAAAATAGGACTGTAGACAGGTCTAAAAAAGCTTAAGAATAGATAATATACATATCATACAAGACAAATGTAATTAATTTTGTTTTCTTGTTGTTTAAATACGAAAAACCTCTCGGTCATCGTCGCCTTGTAAAAAATAAAGAAAATAATATAAAATAAAGACCCCCTAAAACACGAATACTCTAAAAGCATCGGTTAGGAAAAGAACAAGAGTTGGTCAATATAGAATTAAATAGGAAAGAAGAAAGAGATCTAACCCAAAACTAAAGGTGTAGATCCAGCTATATATCCTCGGTATTGCCAAGCCCATACTCGCAATAAGAAAATTATTGATTAGTTTTTATTTTTGCACATATACGTACAGTTGAGAAAGTCATTGAGAATTCGAGATTAGATCAGTTTTGAGTCTAGTTGATAGTAAACTGCTCTACATACCTAAACGTGTGGACCAATTTCAATCAAACTTTGTATATGATTATATTTTGACTATTTCTTGAAACTTTATTCATTTTTTTTCGAAAACTCTTAATTTTGGAGTAGTTGCTAGAAGAAAAACTCGATTTCCTTAAAATAACCTCTAACGATTTTGATCAAATTTTTCTTAATTATTTTACCAATCATATTTGTCGCCATCCCTCTAAATATACGGATTTGTTAGTTATCGGAAAAAAATGTCAAAAACATCTATCATTTGGTTGTCTTAAAAGATGTAATTTCTCAAAAACTTCTCTACAGATTTCGTTAAAATGTCAGTGAAATGTAAATTTTAAAATTAAAAAAAATGTATATTTAGAAATTCGTGTAAATTAAAAAAAACTGTACGAAAGACGACTTTTCATCAATATTATATAATTACCCCGATGTAAAAAATTAATTTTGAGTTGATTTAATTCGTAACGTTTTATTGAAACAAAAAGCTAGTGTTGTAGTTTGATGAATATAAAAATCTGTACACCTGATTTTTATAAAATGTTAAAAACGTAAATATGAATATTTGTATATATACTTGAGATGCTATTTTTACAAAATCGATGATAGCACCTTGTTCGGAAAATCCCTGAGGATACAGAAGAAAATTGACGAAACATGTCTAATAAAAAATACATCATAAAAGTCTTTGGAAAAGTTAATATTAAAAATTATATTATATAATAGAGCACAATATGTAGACTACTTGTTGAGTCACAGTGGTTTTGAAATTCCAAAAGGGAAACAAACTTTTTATTATACAAGATAACTCAATAGTTGTAGTATAAAAATACGAATTTAAGGAAACATGATGTCATAAAATATGAGAGTGAGATTTGGATTGTCACAGATAATTCACGGAAGTAACGTAGAGAGTTTTGTCAATGGATTCACTCTGTGTGTGGGTCGTAAAACCAGCGTCTTTAGTGCTATTCAGAGGCATTTCTTGTTTCTTGTTTATTTCTCTTTATCTTGTACGTTTATTGATTAATCTTATTGTTCTTCACGTGTTACGAATTTTGTTTGATGGAAAAGTTAAGTTATTCCTTGGATAAGAAAACGTAGTTGTTGAAAACTGCCTGCTTGTCGTTTGAGGAATGTTTATTCCACAACCGATTTTAATGAAATTTTGGCACATTTACGTCGTATATAGAACATTTTAAAAGTTAAATGATTTTTATTAAATTTTGCTTAAATGTAGGCGATATACAGTCGATTCAAACACAAGGTGGTTGTTATTTATCCCAAAATATCGGGAGTTATCGGAAAATCAGTTATAAAAAAACCAGATTTCTTGTAAACGTTTCTACAGATTTTCGTGAAATATTAAGAACAATAATCTAAATTAGTGTGGGAAAAAATAAAATAAAATAAAAATAAATAAACCGGAAATAATTGGGAAGAAAAAAATGAGCATTGTTTCCGGCATCAAAAAATTATTTTAAAACAAATTCTTTATCCTGATAAGTTGAAGGCTCTATTTACATAATTTTAACTCGATCTTTAATTGAGAAAAACAAATGCTTTGGTAAAGCAAAATTATTTTAGAAAATATCTTTTCAGTCTAAAATTATATTTTGTGTGTTTTATTTCAATGTTTTATAACTTGAGCTTTATTATAGATTACATCAATAACATCAAGACGCATGTTATATGTTTGGTTATAGATTACATCAATTTATAAGACGCATGTTTGTTAAAGTTGTTATATATTGTATATTCCCAAATAATTAATTATAAAAATTTAACAGAAGAAAGTTCATAAATTACGTTAATGTTGAGAAGTTAGATATATGTGAAATAGTTTCGTCATTATTTTTACCCAGGTGAATAATTTCATGAGCTGCTCAACTAGAGAAAAAGTAATCCTGTTAAAACGTTCAATAAGGTAAATGCATTTTAATATTCAAATTAATTAAATATTTCCTAGACGTTTAAAAAGACAAGGAACGGGTTTGGAAAAGTAGATTTCTTCAATATTAAATACATTTCTATTAATCTTGTATTGAAATAAGCAGTTCTCATACCTTCTTAGAAATTCGTATTAATTTGTATATTTTTGTGTTGGTTTCGTAGTTAAGAGTAAACCCAACCCCAATCATTATGCAATTTACAAATAAAGATATTTGCAACCAGGCTAAGCGATATGTTCAAAGTATTTTCTGTTTTAAAATGGATGAAAACAGTTATGGTTCTAAGTATGCATAGGAATGATTCGATTAGGAATAAAGTGCATTCTCCGAAGTGTCAAATATTATGGTGTGAACAAACATAATTTTTTCGATTTTCTTAAATTTACAAATAAATTATTATTTTCAAAGTAGTTCAAATGTTTTGTTTCCTGAAATTTTTTGATAATACTTGATATAACTTTCATGTAACTCATATACATACATCAAGGTGAATTAGTAATACAGGGTGTTACAAAAAGGTTGGACTGGCTATGCATTTTCATATTCTATGTGTGATTCTAAGCTGAAAATAAAGAATACATTTTTTTTTTCAATTTCCAATTTGTCTAGCAGTTAGACGCCATTTTGTTTTTTTACAAAACTCACTGTAACCCAGGAAATAGATATGCACTTAACAACAAACACAATGGTTTTTTGTAGTTTCATTAGGTCAAAGGATAACCGAGTTATCGACAAAAAATATTTTGTTTCTAATCCATTTTTTGTAAAGTTAACTGTTTTCAAGATATTCCAAGTTAAAAATTTGTAACGGCCGTCATTTTGAAAATTATAAAAATAAATTCTTTGTATTTGGTACACTTGAAAATCGTAACATACAAAACGTTTATTCCAAATTTGAACTCGATATCTTATCTATTTCTAGAGTTACAGTGAGTTTTTGTAAAAAAAACAAAATGGCGTCTAGCTGCTAAACAAAGCTAAACAAAGAATAAACAAAATTTTCAGCTTAAAATCACACATAGAATATGAAAATCCATAGCCAGCCCAACCTTTTTGTGACACCCTGTATATAAACAATGGTCGGATTGTTTACGTTTCTTACGAGCCACTGAGACTCATCACCTTGGGTTCAGTTGAGACACTATGATTTCCATGGTTTGTATAAATTTTAATAATATTACAAGTGACCTATAAAGACCTTAAAGAGAGTTTTTAACTGCCATTTAGAAACCGTACAAATATTATAAAACGTTGAATACTAAAAAGGCTGAAATTTAAAACAAGGAAAATTTTGAAAATCTACCCAAGCGATCATTTGAAAATTCTAAATAACTTAATTCTTTTTATGGTATTTTAGTTTGTCTATATTGAACGGTATAACTGTAATTTAAAATTATGTGAAGACATTTCGAGCTGCCATTTTGCAACAGATAAAGTAAGCTTTTAGTATTAAAGTTAAAATAGCATACCACTAACTCTCAAAATATGCCATTTTGTGTGGTAGATTCATTGCATTGAAATTTAGTTAAGTTACACGTTCTTGTTTCTAACCCAAGTTTGCTCACATCATGGGTGTTTTGTTACACCATGTTTATATAATTGCCTTATTTTCTATCATGAAGGAAATTGTTTCAGCTCATTTTGCTATCAGAAAATTATCTACTATTACATGTATTTCAAAGGAAAGTTAACACGTGTGAAACTAGTAGGGTAAAGTTGTGCTGTTGTGTGATTGTCGTAGTTCCACACATCAAGGTTGTCACATACTAATAGTTAATTTGCAGCTTTACACTTCAATAAATACTTGCAATATAATGGATTAACATTTCCTCTACCTATAGTTTGAGCGGATTTTAGATTAATTGTGGTTGGAAACTGAAAATATCCCTTCGATATGCTTCCCTTAGATTTAGTAAGGTTGACCAATTCACGTATCTTTGAGTAGTCCGAAAATTTTGTCGCCTATACTAGTTTTCATACCTCGGCTGAAAGAATCCAAAGATTTGAAGTGTATTTCGACGTGCTTTGGGGACTCACTTGCTCGGCCTTACAAACTTGGTTTTCTTGAAAGTAACCCACTTTCATGAGGTGAAATTTTCATGCCCGGTTATGAAAGCAACTAACTTCTCGTTTAAGCCTGTTTAAGGACTGTTATAGTTAAGTTGGACTCCTTGAGAAGGTGCTGCTAAACCTTCGATGTTATTATTTCTTAACTCATTCGTTGATTGTGTTAGTAGCTGAAGAACAGCTGATATTATACATCGCTCCGGTCGCACAAAAGAGTATTTGTTTGGCAAGGATGTCAGTCTTCTCATTCTTATCGATGACTTAGCACTCGTCCTACTTGTACTGTGTTAGGAATAGGAGGCACTGCCACACCAATCTGGAGTTAACTTGAAGTAAAGAAAGTGTATCAAGGGCAGTTTGACTGTCTAATAGGATCAGAATTCGTTTATCCTGGTAACCTCTTTCTAGTTCAATGTTACCAGCTAAAATACCCTGTACCTTCTGAGGCTCGAGTTAATACCGATGTCAGGCACTGTAGAATCACAGTGTACTAAACCAGATCACCAAGGATTGTGATACATCCTTGTATCCTTATATCTTTGAGGATTGTAGCACCCGTAGTACATCAAGGATTGTTTGGTTCAACCAGTCATCTCGAGAGACGAGGAGTTTGTCGAAGGGAACTAACTACCTTAGTAAAGAATTGAAATCAAAATATAATTAACACTAAATCTCTAAACTATTTAAGATGTGACCTTGAGTTTGTGACGTCATTAGAACTTAATGAAAAGGGATTTTTAAATTTTTAACCCGAGTCAAAAGTTGTGATTAACCAATAATTTCAAATACCATTCTATAGAAACGTACAAATTAGCTCTGTATCTTGAATGTTTAAACTATAACAAGATTCGTTACCATAACAACCATTAAAACTTTATGTAATATCTTTGCATAATGGTCACAGTATTATCCTCTACATACTTTGTGATTAGCTTGAACGAGAACACGTACATGAAATATATTATGTTCAGAGTTTTATAAGAAGACACTATGAAAGAAAAATAGGATATAATGACATTAAAGTAATTATGAAGTTCAATTTCAGCTGATTTATCTATCGAGCTGGTCTGTATAATAATTAATGGTCAAGGAAAATAAGACAAACACTTTTTGTTTGGATGCTACAATTTTATAGCTTAAATCTGTTCTTAAGATCGTTTTAAAGTCGAACACAAAATTTTTCATTTCTTAACCGTCCCGTTACTTTTAGACACCCGGTATAATTGTTATAAATTTGAATTTCAACCGAAACTAACGTGGTAATAATTTCATAAAAATACACAAAACTATCTTGACTTCTGATTCACTCTGAAAGAAAGAAAGAAAGAAACTTTATTTCTCCAATGAAATGTTAACATAAGAACAATAGAATATGCAATAATATTAACAATATATTGATACAGAAACATAAGCAAATTGTATTAGAGTCTTGGATTACTTATCGCAATGCTCGGGCTTGACCTGATAACACACTACTCTCATAATAATTCACCATAATTATTCAATGATACAGTTTACAATTGTTTTACGGTAAACAATGTACAAGTATAATTAGATTTTAATTAATAATTTCGTTTATATATTCATTAGTGTTTGATATAATAACGTTTTCAACAAGAAATTAGAAATTTAATTTGTCCAATATAAAGGAAATTAAATGAATTCTAATCAAAGTGTATTTGTTCATTGAACGAAGATAGAGCGTGATTATTAATATTTATAACTTATTAATTTAATTGTTTATTATTTAGCCATCTAGCTACCTAAGTCCATTCGCTCAGTTTGCTCGTAAATTGGAATCAATACATCAAAATGAGTAAATGTTCATTAATATCCAATTACTAATTTTAAATTGGAACAATTGAAAAATTGTAAATATTATTTCGTCAAAATGGGTAAAAAATTGTGATATTTGATTATCAGGTACAAAAAATCCTTTGTCAAATTCTATAACAATCGATGCTGACTAAAATTCCACCTCGGAACACGACCAACAGTTAGAACGTTGGTGCAACACCTCGGAACACGACCAACAGTTAGAACGTTGGTGCTACACCTCGGAACACGACCAACAGTTAGAACGTTGGTGCAACACCTCGGAACACGACCAACAGTTAGAACGTTGTCGCAACACCTCGGAACACGACTAACAGTTAGAACGTTGGTGCAACACCTCGGAACACGACCAACAGTTAGAACGTTGGTGCAACACCTCGGAACACGACCAACAGTTTGAACGTTGGTGCAACACCTCGGAACACGACCAACAGTTAGAACGTTGCTGCAACACCTCGGAACATTGGTGCAGTTAGATACTCAATAATATCGTGAAACTTTAAACAATCTGTTTATTTTATTTCCAACAGAGATTACAAACATGATTTGAAATTATTCAACTATAAAATTGCACTCATTTGATCTTCGTCATTCGAATAAAATGTTTTTTTATCCTTCGGGTATCTTCTCGTTGCTTTATTTGCTTTCATAAAGAATTCTAGAAAATCGTCTTGATCTGTCATCATGTTCACAAAATCGCCTACCGTTCAACATTGAACAATATGATCAAGGGAGGTTTAAGATAGCTCTTGACCATCCTTAACGCTAAGGAGGTCATACTTATATTGACAATCATAGATTGGCACGTGATATAGTCAAAACGTTTAATTATTTTGAATGGCTTGATAACCTTATCACCTTGTCTGCTGACCTGACACAAATATCAGAGATCTTGATAAGCTTCATGTCAACCCATAGAAACAAGCACCAATAATCTGATATTATTTGTCGTCAATTTACAATATCAAATTAAAAATTTCTCTACTTTAAATAGGGTTGATAGTTTTTTGGTTTATATCCAAAAAACTGATTGAAAAGTCACTTGCTAAGCTATTTCTTATTTAACATATTATCGTTAATAATAGCCTAACCAATTTCTCTTCCTTAATAAAGGAAATGGTAAAAGTACGCATATAAAATGAGAGATCGTTAAGGGTGGTCTAAGGAAGCAAATTAAGACCTTAAACAAAGTAAATCACAAGTAACGTTCATAAATACAGGAATATGTAATTTTCTTCATTTGTTACACATACAACTAACTCGAACTCGGGTATTTTATGTAGAAACTTTGCGAGAACTTGTAGTGTTTATTTGTTGTGTAAAATTGTACTGCTTAAATTTTCTATTGATTTTAGTTTTTGTGTTTAATATATTTAAGTGATTACATTATGTTTGACACATACATTTATAGTTAATGTGTTGAAACATGCGTGTACATTATTTATTATCTAGATTATTTAATAACATGTGCAACACTTTTTAAATGAATAACGTGTCAAAAACTTTACTAGAAATCTTGATCGTAAATGTCACTCAAATGTATTTTCATGACAATGATTTTTCTCTAAACTCCGTCGTAAGTGAAAAAGAATAGCTTGCGTACGACTCGGTCCAATTGTTCGATGAATGGCTAACAGCCCCATTCCTTTTCCCCTTAATTAATACTCTGGATTTGGTAAACATTGTATACAAATTAGAAACGTTGTATACATAATATATTATCAGAATAACAAAACAACATAAAACGTATTTTAGGTACCATGATCCGTGGATTATTACAGATTAGTATATACAGTTACAATATGGAAATTACCAAATAAACTCTCTAGAAACTAAAAACGTTTTTACTATCATTCAGAAAAGTTACACTTTGGTATTTTCGGTAAAAAAACCTGATTTTGACCTTCTAATGACATTTCTCGTACGCCTAAAAGTTGTCTAAATAGTTAAGAACAGTTATTGGTTATTATACAGTTTATTCTTATACGCCCCATCCCTTATAAATCCTCCAAAGCTCAATGTCATGATAATTCTCAATATTAAGTCCTCTGTTGTCCATGTTTCCATATTCTCATAAGTCTTCTCTCTCATAATTTCATTCATATATTCTTTGGTGTTATCGTTCCTCGGTATCATATAAATATATTCAAATCAATTAAATTTTATTTCTTAAAATAAATTCTCTTCAACATATTTTATAGTGCTTCTATTCTTAATTTAATTTCATTATGCTTCTTTGAATCACTCTTTAATTTTTTCAGAAATAATTCGTCTTTACCGAAAGTAGTCGTTTGTTTAAATTTAATCCAGTGTTTCCAATAAATTTTTTTGAATATTTCTAAACATCTTGATCCCACCATACATAATTAAGTTGGTAAAATTTTCACTCTGTCTAATTTTTGATATCTTCCTCTCCCATTTCTCAGATATTATTAATTAATTTTCTTATAGAGTATACCTTAAGAAGAGGCTGATCCCCTTCGGCCGAAGGGTCGTACGGCCTTTCTCACAGTAATAGAAGTGTGAAATTTAATCAGTCACACTCGATCGAACATCCCAGTTAGTTTTTTTTGGGGTCACTACAACCTAAAGAGATGTTTTTGTGACTTTGAACACCCCAATGAAGCAAAGTGTTAAGAATCTCAATTCGTTCATGAAAACAGTGACACAACAGATTGATTAAGAAGATGTAAACTAAAAAAACAAAACAAAAAACACACTTATAGAATGTAAATCAACGTTTAGTACGTTTATCGTGAAATGGATTTTGTTTCTTATGGTCGCCCAGTGTAGATTGAGCTGAAGTTATATTTTGTTTGGAAATAAGTTGTCATATTTTTATCTTGATATGTTAAACAAAAAACATGTATACGTTAACAAAGATATGAGCTTTGTTATTTTCTCCTTGTACATGATAACTGGGCATTTTTCTTAGTTCATATTTTGGAATTACAGCTACTCTGCATGGACGTAGTTTATATACTGTTTATTTAATTGGATATATATTTAAATTAAAAACTGTGCCTTATGAAGTACACTTCTAAAGTGGCGTTAAATGGTCAACAACGAATCATGGAGGTACTTTTTTATAATTACTTAAAGTACAGTAAAGTTTCAACGATGGAATGCTTGAACTATGGGAGGTGTAAAGTCTACCGAATCGTTTTTTGACAACAGAAAAATTAACAAAACCCAATGGAAACTATCTATCTGCAGTCTATCACACTTGACGTAGATTCAATTATTATTTAATATGTGAATACAGTTTTTATTTTCAGAAAGAAACGAGATTCAAGATTTTCAATGACAACATTGACTCAGGTGTGCAGTCACGTTCATTCAATATATTTTATCAATCACAACTCACTCGTTTGACGGTTTTTGTGGGTGGGGTTCTGAATTTTTGTACAGGGGAAGTTATTAAATAGGGTTTAGATTTATCAAATGATAGCTTACATGTGTATATATTGAGGATGTGTATTATCGGGATAAAAGAGCAGAATGGTGTTACCTATAAAATAGCATGTTCGTACCTTACGTTTAATTATAAACGTAACGACAAATTTGGGGAAAAAACTCCAATTTATAATTTGTATTAATCAGAAAATCAATACGCTTGACTGATTTTAACTACTCCACTTAAAGTAGTGTTTTGATTCCTCCAGGAGTATTTTGTATTAATTATTTTTGTCCATTTTTCCTAACGATTTAATATCAAATCGTGTTTTTTTTCGCATACGATATAGCATCTTGATTTAAATTTTATTTACATTTTATTCATATTTAATCAAAATTCTCCTTAATAATTTATCTCACTGGGGAATATGAATCCCATTAATGTTTACTATGAAGGTTTTCATTTTAATGATTGAAAAAAAAAATGTATCTTCTGCCTCCTCTGTATTTTTAACCTTGTTTAAAGGCGATAAATATCTCGGTAACTATAAAAAAAAAAACTAACAATTATAATTTAATATAACACTCCATGGACTGGAATTAATACAAATAACAAAAAATGTAACGCCTCCATCATATATACAGAGTGTCCCACAAGTCATTGCACCTACAAGATATACGATATTTAGTTTCGTTTGTTTTTTGCGATAATTAGTTTTAATAATAAGTTTTAGTTTCTAATAATTGGTAAAACTAGTAATGTGACGGAAATTGTTAAGTTGGTAGTACATTGTTGTTTTGTTATGAACTGTTTTCAAGAGTAAGGTAATGTTTGATGTTGGTAATTTTGTGAATGCTGTTTTGTTTTCTTGATGTAAAGGTGAAAGCTTGTCGGGAATAAAAAAAAAGGAAGAAAACAACATTAAAATAAAGATGCCCTAGCCCTTGAATACTCTAAGAGCGTCAATGTCGGAATATAATAAGAGTTAATCAAGAGAGATCTGATAGGAAAGATAAAAGAGAAGGATCGCCAAGACTACACAGAAAAGGTGTGGATCCAGCTAGGTTCTTCGGAATTGCTACGATCATACTCACTGTAAGTGAGCTTCTGGGATGATCCCCTTTTTAATTAGAGTCTTTCAAAGCTATAGTAAAAAAAATAAGAGTTTAGATATCAAAACCATCTCTCCTTTTATATATATAACTCGATAGGAATTAACATATAAAAAGTTTACTTTACCCCCTGCAAAACTAGTTTTAGTGAGTAGGACAACATCGTTTTCTGTTGATTGGGAATTATTCAATCCATATTTCGTGATTTTTTGTATTGACACATGAAAACAATCATCGACGAAGGAATTGGGTAAAACTATTCAACCTGTAAGAAATTGAGATTTGGATGAATTCAGAATTTGGTTTATATTATACTATCCGAAATGATTGTTTCCTAAAGAAATCAATAGTTAAACAAACATTAGAAATGAAAAGTGTTCTACGGCTCTTGGTGATATATGATATTGAATATTATATAGCAAGGTAACAAGGTAACATACTTCGTTCTGTGTACGTGGGGGGGGGAGATAGTAAATAATACATTTTGTGTATGCCTGTGTGTGCCTGCATGGTCTTTATACTCATTGGAGAAACGCAGACATATCTGAAGGTTAAACTGATTTTACTAAATATTTAATTTGTAAATAATGTTTTAATATTATAATGAAAGTGGTAAACAACAAAAATTGATCGAAAATTAAGAGTACAATATAGCAGACGTGTAACTTTGGCTAAAATTAAACTCAAATTTCAACCATTATTGGAGTTTTTCCAATTTTTAGGTTAAGTTTTAAACACTTTTTAATTTCGTTCCAATTTATTTTCTATTAGAACACATCGTTTACACCATTGAAATTGATATTAAGTATATATAAAATCATTTGTAGTTGTTATAATGAAAAACATGTCTCAACATTGTTAATTTCTATTAGTTAGTGTATCTATTAAAAGGTGCTTAATAGTGTATCTCGAAACCAGTGATTAATAAAATTTTAATTCTTCATTATAAGAGTTTACATTTTAAAATAGAATTCCAGAGTTCCAGACGCTGTGTTTTTACTTCTTAGGGAAATCCATTTATGATTTATTTCTTTTGTAAGAGATGCCATTGTTTGTATTCTTTAATATAAGCGGATTTTTAAAACAGGACATTCGATCTCTCACGTGGAAACACCTCCAGATCATAAAATGGGTCATTTTTGTAATTTGTGATCATTTTTCGGTGTCAGTATATACCAGAAGGCTAGAGACTCAGGTCACTTAATTTCTTCCATAATTTTCGATTAACAAATTAGATACCAAATAAAATTCACGTCCGAACTCTTGTTAGATTTTTTATGTTTATAATATTTGGTCGACATCTTGGATTTGAGTCAATTTTTTTCTCGTTGTTTAAATCCAAAAACATTTGACTTAGAAAGTTTCATCATCGCGTTATTAAAAAAAGAACATAAAATAAAGACCGCCAGTGTCGGAAATGAATAATAGTTGGTCAAGCGATAGAAAATATGAAAGAGAAAGATCTAACCCAATAGTAGATGGAAAAAAGTGTAGATCCAGCTAGATTACCTCGGTATTGCGAAGCCCCACTAAAGTGAGACTCTGAGGGTGGATTTGAGTCAAAGGTCTCTGATCGTTTGACATGTCTAATCATCGTTTTCAATGCTAAGTTCATTAGAAGAATCGAATTTTAATAGACTTCTATCTCCAGATATTTTTGAATAAAAGTATTAAGTGTGTGTTAAAACTACAAGACTTAGGCATACACGGGCAGTTACTTTTAAAAGGTGAAGTCTTTTAAGAAACCTAGCACCAATATATTAATTTCTTCATCAAGTAAACATTCGTAATCAGAATAACTTCTAGTTTTATTTGATACGTCACAGATAATATTTAAAAAAAAAATAAAAAATTTTAACTCTAAAGTTTTTGCTCTTTAACTTTCCCAAAGTCATTTTTTGTAACAGCTATATTTTTCCTATTTGTGGGACAATAAAAAAGATTATAAATGCAAAGTTTGAAATATATAGGGTTTATCGTTTTGTCCGTGTAGACGGGTTGCGACTTACAGACGAATAGGCCTACATGGTTGTACCTACGGGCCCTAAAAACTGTCTGAAATTATTGATTTATGAGTTTCTACATATCCGTAGTGAAGAGAAAATTATGGGTCCAAAAAAATCAATGGCGAATTTCTTGGGGATTTATTAATTTTATTTTAAATCCGACTGTATGACGTATGTGGAATGTGCTTCAGCTCAAACGTGTAGATTTTGATAAAAAACTGATAAATTTCGGACATTTATTTATAAGAATTTTTGTCTTTATTTTTGCTCCTACAATATGTTTTTTGTACTTTAGCTACATAGCCCTAAATATAGTAAAATTATTATTTTTCTTTTTAGGATAATATATTTTAACTGAAATATTTCAAAGTAATTTGACGGAATATAATTTACTGAATCAGTAATTGTTTGTTTGAAGCCCACGTTGACAATTTAGCAGCCTATTCTAGATTATAAAGTAACATTTCGTCTTTGATAATGACGGCGTAAAATGACTTAACGGACAAAGTTTAACTTTCATATCAACCTTAAAACCTCTAAAATACATTTGCTTTACGGTTCTTAGTTGTTTAGTATCACATAAAACAATCATTTGGTTAGATAATTTTAGTGCAACAATTTCAAAATAAAGCTGTTATTATGATGGAATGTATATTTCTTTTAGTTTATCACATATAAAGTATGTGATGGGCAAAAAAATCTATTTTCAGTTGTTTTTTTTTCAGTTATATCCCAGTCTAAAACAGTGTTTGTAAAATGATGTCTGTCTGTGAGTGTTCGACGGTTAGATTTGATTCGTTTTTATTTGGTTTTGAGGATGGGGGAGTGAGAAAGTTTGTGCAATGTTTTGACAGTTTATTTAACTGTCTCACATATAGATAGTATAGAGCGATTGGTGTTGGTTTTATTCGGATGAATGTTTTGAGCTTCCACGAATTCAAAATGTGTATTTTTGAATGAACGCTAGTGTGTTTGTCAATTAATTGACGTCTGCAATTTGTTGCCATAGTTCGAGTTACACGCCAGTTGCCAGTCACGCAATGTATCATAGCATCTGACTTTTTGTCAGCTATTAAAATCGTATTGCATTGCCAGTAGGAGGAAGAATGGACAGCTGTAATAAGAGAAATAAAAGATACGGTCCAACTCTGGAGAACAGCCATACGTGTCACTCGTCATGAGGAAGTTGTCATTAAACTTCTTGGCATCGAGTTAATTCACGGAAACAAAGGGATCTTCCGCAATGCTTATTCTGCCCTACAGTTCTGATAATAAAATTATACTAATCGACTGTATATTCCAGAGAGGTGTTCGTAGGAATTTTATTCTACCTGAATGTAATTTTGAGAGGCATGTGATTTTATCCTTCTTGACATCGAGATAATTCACTGAAACAAAGGGATCTTCCGCAATGCCTATTCTGCCCTACAGTTCTGATAATAAAATTATACTAATCGACTGTATATTCCAGAGAGGTGTTCGTAGGAATTTTATTCTACCTGAATGTAATTTTGGGAGGCATGTGATTTTATCCTTCTTGGCATCGAGATAATTCACTGAAACAAAGGAATCTTCCGCAATGCTCATTCTGCCCTACAGTTCTGATAATAAAACTATACTAATCGACTATGTATTCCAGAGAGGTGTTCGTAGGAATTTTTATCTACCTAATTGTGATTTTAGAAGGATTCTTCATTGGGTCAATGTTACATCGCCTGAATATTTTTGATAGGATTTAAAAGATTTAGTAATCGCAGTCCTGTAATACGTTTTTCATTGTATTTTGTACGGTTTCCTGACTTTTGTGCTGTTGCTTTTGCAAAATTTATATCATCGTACTTGTTTTTTAGATTAATTTGTTAGTTTTTTGTCTGATTTTTGTTAGTATTTGTATTTGTTGTTCTTCATTTTCTATGGCGTTGATGACCAATTTGAAAACTCACATTGCCATAAATTTTCAACTTATGTGGCGGGGCAGTTGCCCATAAGGAAAAAACAAAATTACGAATTTTTATAAATCAGGTCAAACAATTTTGATCAAATTTGTTTGTGTTTTGTAAAATGTTTTAAGGTTAACGATGTTCGACATATTGAATATTGAATATTTTAAACGATCGCCACTGAAAATTGTCTATATTTTTCGATTACTTATAAAACGTAACATACGATATGCGTGTACCAAATCTGAAATTAAAATCTTTTCTCTTTTTTCAAAGTTATAGTGCTTTTTTAACAATCTGGAAAACTAAGTGTTCGGGAAAATTTTTATTCTTAATTTTTTCTTTATCCTGGCCCACAGAATCATATCTTAAAGTTTGCTATTTTACTTACGGGACATTCTGTGTGTGTGTGTGTGTGTATATATATACTGGGTGTTCAAAAAGTCTGGAAACCCCTTAATAGTAATTTTATTAATAAAAGCAGAACAATGAAATTCCATTATTACGTCCTCACTGTAGTTACTGACTTTTTGGTCATTTTAGCTATCTTTTTTCGCTTTGGGGGTACGTCCTGTGGAGGAAGTCTAAAAAATCTTAAACGTAAGCATATGTCGAATTATACCTCATTTTAAAGGTCTTTGTTAGAGTAACACATTGCCGCAATCCTAAATGAAAAAAGACCATTCGTTTGGAAATGGCAGCCTCTTAAAGTTTGTTAACTTTACGTTGCGGAGATTAAGAGGCAGAAGTGAATACTCAACCGTGTTGGTTATGTTAGTGTTTAAGCTATGAGAATTTCACAGCTGGAGTGTGGAGGGATAGGAAATACAGGATATAATAGGACTACATAAAAATGTACGTCCTGTCATTACATATCGTCTTGTTGTAGTACATTGTTGCAAGGGATTGTCTTTTGGTAGACTTTCAATATATTTACTGGAAATCGCAAAACATTTCAAAAAACCGAATAAATGATTTTCGACATGCTTTCTGTCTGTCGTCGTTGTCGTCTGTGCGTAAGTAAGATACCGAAGGTTAGGTTAGGTTAGGTTAGGTTAGGCTAGGTTAGGTTAGGACTGGTTAGGTTAGGTTCGGTTAGGTTAGGTTAGGTCAGGTTAGGTTAGGTTAGGTTAGGTTAGATTAGGTTAGGCCAGGTTAGGTTAGGTTAGGTTAGGTTAGGTTAGGTTAGGTTAGGTTAGGTTAGGTCTGGTTAGGTTAGGTCTGGTTAGGTTAGGTCAGGTTAGTTTAGGTTAGGTTAGGTTAGGTTAGGTTAGGTTAGGTTAGGTTAGGTTAGGACTCATATGTTGAAATTCAGAAAATCGAATTGAAAATGTCAAAGATATTTGTTTTATTAAAAAATAATTTAAAAAAATGCTGATTTTCACATCTTATTGCCTTAAGAAACCTAAAAAGTAATGTTCGTCCATCTGTCGTTGTTGTCATCATCTATTGAAATTCATAAAAATTAAATTAAAAAAATCTCAAAATGGCGGCCATTTGAAACAATTTATATTCAAAATGAGTTTGTTATTCAACTTATAACACGCTGAATCAGATATAATTTGCAAATTTCAATTCTGCAAATAGACTACCGGTTTACGATGGCGAAACGCACGATGAGTATTCTACCTAATGAAGACAATAACTTTTAACCTCAAACTCTGATTCTCGTTCTGAAATACAATCGTTAACCTTATTTCCAAGAGAAACATAAATTTATCACAATAGTAAATCTCTGATTGTTACGGAAAAGCCCTCATTTTGTCCAGATGAGATATGAACTACTCTCATCAATAGTTTTATTAACATAGGTGTATCGGTTGTATAATTTAGATAAGCGAAACTTGTTGTGTATACACCATGTTTTCTAATTGAGTCTCCATACAAAAAACACCTTTGCATCAATGGTGTCAATCGTCGGAATGATTTTCTGTTACCTACAAACTATAAAATAAATGTTTTTATTTCTAATTTTGTCATTGCATACTTGCAATGAAAAGTAAGGTTGCCAGAAGATACTTATTGTGGATAGGGGTTTGGTTTGTACAATACATTTGTAAGAACCAACTTTTAAATTTATAATATTACCTAATGATATATTTATATATGAATAAAAGGGAAACTACATTAATATGAAGCAGCTAGAGTCATAGTCAATCAAAGTAAATGATTTTCTGATATGTTCGATTTATAAATTGGTGATATTTTACAAATCTTGTTGCATATTTGTAATTATTTAATTTTGTTGTTTAGCGGCAAAAAGGTTCTTGATTCTTAAAAAATAAGAAGAAAAGAACGTACAATAGAGATCCTAGCGCTCGATCTTGTTGTGTCGTTCACATAAAAAAGTAAGAAAGACAATATAATAGCGCCAGAGTGGAAAAAGAACAAGTTTTGGTCGAAAGAGATCTGACAGAAAAGATGAAAAAGAACGTAAAAAAGTCTGTAATAATTTAATAGTTATTTGTGCAACTAGTGAGCAAAGTGGCACTTTTTTAAGCTAGAGAAAAATGTTGACGCACGAGACTTGCCGAGTGCGTTAATTTTATCGAGTTTAAAAAAGACACTTTGCTCACGAATTGCACATTATACTTTGTCTACAGTTGTTATTTTGTGACAAATAAAAAACATACTTCAGCAGTAACACAATTTAATAAAACATTAATTTAATACAATAGTGTTCAACCTCACGTCAAAACTGAGGTTATTTATGAATATTACAAATAACTTAGGTGTATTGTTGAGGAAACGGGATTGCCAACTTCAAAACTCGGCAAACGAAAAATACTCTCCGTGTACATACACTGTCAATCATCTTTATGAATAATTTCTTCCTTTTTCAACTTTAAAAAATAGTTTGTTATTTATTTATGTTATTTTCCATGTAAGAATTAATCTAGCCTACATACGGGACATTTCCTGTATATTATAAATAAATTCAAATAAACTTAACCTAAATTTCGTTTTCTTCAGTTGCCATTCGGAGTGAGCAAAGTAGTGTGCAAAGTAGTGGGCAAAGTGAAACTGTTGAGAAATCAGCTGTTTTGCAAACTAATTTAAATGAACAAAATGCCACTTTGTCAACAACTGTAGACAAAAAATATTGACAATGTGCGACGAAACGGAATCCATCTACGTTTATTTTACTTCCTCTGTTAAGAAAACAGAAAATCTTCAGATAAAAATTGTAAAATTAGGAGTTTTGCCCTTTTTGATATAACTTGGTATATCTACCCTTTTTTCTTTTTGTTTAAAGTGCAAAACCTTTCGGTCATCATTGCCTTAAAAAGAGGGAAAAAACAACATAAAATAAATAACCCTAGAAATTGAATAATATGATAACGTCAGGGTCTGAAGAAAACAAGAGTTGGTCAAGAGAGACCTGATAGGAAAGGTAAAATTGAGGGATATAACACAAGACTGTATATGAAAACGTATGGTTTCAGCACTCGGAATTGACAGGCCCTTACTCCTTATATTGAACTTTTTATATCTATCAATATTTAGCAGTAACAAATATAAAGCACTAATTTTCTTCCCCACAAGGACTCATTTATAATGGTAATCTTGAGGTACCTGGTTGAATCAACGTTTATCTTACTCTACTCTTTAGGAAAATCCCTATCTTTCATCTTTCCTAACAGGTTGACCAAATTATATTTTTTTTTCCGACAATGATTTTATCAGAGTATTAGAGGGGTAGGGAGTTTTTATTTTAGGCTTTTTTTTTACACGATGATAACCGAAAGGTTTTTACCCCAAAACGATAAGAATCAAATTTTACGGCTAGGGGTCTTTATTTTATATTTTCGTTTTTTAATGATCGAGAAGTTTTGTCTTTAAACGACACGAACAAATTGAGGGATAGGGGGTTTTTATTTTATTCTTTTTACAATTTGTAAGATAATGATAACCGATAGGTTTTTGCGTCTAAACAATAAAAGCATTTGAAGGCTAAGGATTTTTATTTTACGTTCTTTTTTTTGAAAGCTATGATGACCGAGAATATTTTCTCTTAAACAACAAGACTAAAAAATATTTTTCCATTTCTACCGGAAAATAAAGCCGACAACTCTTGCATTTATCTTGTGTTAGTTTTTTCCTGTCATCAACACGTACAGAAAAAGGAAATGTTTTCAGGAAGTGATTTTTTTGAAAGAATTATGATCCAGTAATGAAGGAATGAATGTTGTTTATCTGGATGGGGGGGGGGGGGGTTATGCAGTAGTATAATTTATGTAAAACCGGTAGATACTGTGTATGGATAATAGGACCTGTCATTTGTTGAAGAATGCAGCTTGTACAGGATAACGATCTCCCTTGTTAGAGCTACTCCTAACGTTGATCAACTTCATACTTCATTTTTTTTCTATTTGTGTAGCAAATGTTACAAATGTGCGATATTTATAAAATATTATTATTTTTGTTTTCTTCATTTTTACGAAATTTTCAGTAATCTATTTATATGTGTTAGCGAATTTTGTAATAGCGAATTTGACATTAAAGCCGCGATTTTGAAAATAGATGGAGGGACGTTTTGGTTTTTTGTACATGGGGAAAATATATTATACCAAATATGTATACAAAATTTTAGTCCAATACTTTTCCTACATCCAAAGATATTAAATATTTCGTGAAAAAAATGTCGGATATAGGAAACGAAGCATTTCCTGATCTTTGTTTATATGAAATTTTTGTTTTTATTTCCACTAGTAGAACACGTCCTGAAATTTTTTCCCCCGAATCAGCCTGTATTAAACTGACGGACAATCAGACAAAATAGTGTAGACAGTTTGAATTAATATAAACCACTAAACTTTTGGAAGAGGAATCAAAAGGTTGTTCACCTTGATAAAAACGTTAAGGTCCTCTGAGGGGTAAAGACTTAAATGCGAGCGTAAGAAATATGTACTGGTGGTAGTTTAACACCATCCCAGAAATAAGTTCAATATTTACTGACTTGATTGAGTCAACTGAACAGAAAATGCTGGCCGAGTGGGTCGTACTAGTTACCATAGCAATGAAGGAGTGATGCCATTAGTGGGGGTAGTCTTCTCATGGACACGGAGGCGTGGTTCATATCTTCCTCGCGCTCTGTGCTAGCATTATGTCGTCACGACGCGGTAACTACCCGGCTGACACGAACCCCTCGTTGTTGTTTCACCAGTGTTTGAGCTCGGTTCAATTTAACACGTGTGATTTCTTGTGTTCGTTTGGAGTTCCGTTGCCTTGTGTGGTTGTTACTGATCAGATTATTATATTACAGTCTTAGTTATTTTAGATTTAATTCTTAGGTTACTACAGTCTTAGTTCACAACTTAGTTGTAGGATACTATATTCGCTCTTTTGTTCCAGTTATCACTTGATAACGGAGGTTGATTCATACTCTCGAAACGTCGTGTATTAGTTTCCATATGAGCTGATGGTTGCAAATGTCGTTATAAGCCGTATCAATTTGTTTTATTGAACGCAGGGAATGACGTAACAACAATGACAAAGCTGGTTATTTTCTGTGTAACGATATTGCACACAAATATCTAATCCAAAACTGCAATAACAGAAAGCTTAGTGGCCGATGACCACAGAGATAATCTGACTAGAATTACGTGTACATCGGATATCAAACTTACTTCAATGACAGTGTCGGATTAAAACTGTTGTGAACATTATTTTACAAATTGCGAAATAAGGAGTATTATGACAGTATAAAATTTCAATATTGAATTTTTTCTAAAGATTATATTTTGACTATTAGAGGAATAGAGGGTGTTTTAGGATCATTCTGATAAAATTTATCAGGTGTTTCTGGATGTCAAAATAAAGGAAAAGTTACCAATATGTCAAAAAATCATTTTTTTCTTGTCTTATTTGTATGTTTGTTTTGTTCAACCTCACTGGCTCACTTATTTTGAACACTAGATGTGTTATCTAAAATACCTGAAAAATATCATGATCACGTGTAAACTACACAATTGCTACGTAAACTGTTAACAGTATACCAACCAACACTTTATTTTTTACATTTTAAAAATAGAAGACGTTTAAAAATTACAACGGCGGAAAATCTCGAAAACCGTTAAATTAATGGCGTATTCAAATTAAATGGGGAGCAATGATATCTGTCAATCTAAATTTTTCTAACCGCCAAGAAATTAATTTTGTTGTAAAATAAACATACATATTCGTAACAAAAATAACTTCTAATTTTATTTGACACCCCCCACGTAATATTTAAAACGTTATAATATTAAAACACGATAGTTTTTCGTCCCTAAATACCCCCAAGGTCTTTTTTGTTACCACTATATTTTTCCTAACACTTCAATAATATAAATGCAAAGGTTGCACTTACAAACTTAGAGATATACAGAGTCACGTGCGTGATATTATAGGGGTTCTTGGTTAACCTATGGACCCTAAAAATAAACCTTAACTGTTATCCTAAAAACTGGAATTTCATCAAATACAATTTACCCGGAAGAAGTGTTTAGATTCATAAGCGTTTAAGATAGATATTTTAAGAAGGCATTCATGATTTAATTTTACATTTTATTGATACCTAAGGAACTGACATTTTTGGATTGAGTGAGATAGAAACTTTGTGCCATGTTTTTTTTCACATTTCATCTAGATAATTTTCATTATCTCTGCAGTTTGTGTGAAATTATTTCAAACTTACTTTGTCGAAAGTATAATACGGTTTTGTTAAATAATTAACTAAATTCATTCCGCGATCCTTTGTATAACGTAAAACATAAAACCCAATGCTAGATATTTAATTATAAAATCTTACCTTTGGTGTAGATACAACATAACCTCACAAATTCACTTCGTTGCACTTTGGAAACGAAAAACAATCAAATACATGGACATTTCTAAATACATACGAGAAAATAATTAAATGAAAGCCAGTCGCTACAATTCTTGCGAACTAAAGATAGTTAAAGGAGTCAGGAAGGGGGAGACGTGCTGTCGACCATATTGTTGAATTTTAGTTTGGATTCAGTTATAAAGAAGTTGCAAATCAATTTTAGAGGACACATAAATAGAACTCTGCAAGCCAGAATGGTGTTAGTTAGTAGAACACATTGATTGAAGATGCTGCTAAATAGGATCAGAACTCCAAATAAATAGGATTAGAAACAAATGAAATAAAAAGAAAGTAAATGATAAGCACGAGAAGTAGAGTAAGTTCAGTCTTCTCTCCGGGCACATGTCATCCAGAAGCTGCAGAACCTCCGCGTTTACATGAGAATTAATTCTGTCCCTGTGCTTTGCTGCCAATCTCTTGATTTCTTCTTTAACAGTTAAGACTTTCAAATCTCTATGTAGGTCATCATTCCGATAATACCATGGGACATCAACAATATTCCTCAGAACCCTATTCTGGAAGACTTGTATTTTGTTAATATGAGTTTTTGCCGAACATCCCCACAGTTGTATCCCATAGGACCACACCGGCTTAAGGATCTGCGTGTACAATAATAGTTTATTGTGGACTGACAGCTGCGATTTCCTTCCCAACAGCCAGTACATTTTCTTATATTTAGCATCAAGCTCCTTTCTTTTCTTTTTTATATGTTCGGCCCACCGAAGCTTCGCATCTAAGTTCATCCCGAGGTACTTTGCCGTATTGTTGAAAGGAATGATTGTATTGCTGATTGAAATTGGTACATAATTATTCTTTTTGCAGGCAAAGTTAACATGCACCGATTTTCCTTCGTTAATTTTGATTTTCCACTTATTAATCCAGTTAACTAGATTATCACACGTTAGCTGGAGTTTTGTGGCTGTTTCTTCACTGCTATTGCCAATAGCTAGTATAGCCGTATCATCGGCAAAGGTGGCAATTGTGGCACTTTCCGATACCGGGATGTCAGCTGTAAATAGAAGGTATAGAACCGGACCCAAGACACTGCCTTGGGGCACTCCTGCTTTAATTTCTCTCATACTGGAATATGTTCCTTTTTGTCTTACCCAAAACATTCTACCGTTAATATAGGATTGTAAAATTTCAAAGTATGGCTTTGGTAAAATGTTTTTCAGCTTATAAATTAGTCCTTCGTGCCAGACTCTATCAAAAGCCTGGGCCACGTCCAGAAAAATGGCAGAGCAAACTTTCTTTCCTTCATATGCATTTTCAATAATGTTGGTTATTCTGTGCACTTGGTCAATTGTGGAATGCTTTTTTCTAAACCCAAACTGGTGGGCAGGTATTAGATTATTTTCCTCAATGATAGGGTTTAGCCTTCTCAACAATAGTTTTTCAAACACCTTCGAAACAATTGGAAGGAGTGAAATTGGCCTATAAGATGCAGGTTCATTAAGTGGTTTGCCTGGCTTTGGAATCATGATTACCTCCGCCATCTTCCAGACATCCGGCACATGCCTCAACCGGAATGCTGCATTAATGATGTGTGTAAGCTTTAAAATCGCCTTTTTCGATAGTTGTTTTAGTACTTCTCCAGTTATCAGATCATAGCCAGGGGCCTTTTTTGGGTTTGTATTAAATTTAATTTCCTTCGACAATTCCCTTGTAGTTACCGGCTCAATATTAATTTCACCACTGTCTTTCTGGGATATATTATAATTGGATATATTCATATCAATTTTATCACCTTGCTGAAATTGATAGTTTATGTTTGGTTGAAACACTTTTTCCAAATGTGTTGCAAATGCATCTGCTTTTTCTTGTTTATCCTTAGCCCAATTTCCACCTAAGGATCTAATCGGAGGGCTATGCCGATAAGGCCGTTTCACTTTCTTAATGGCTCTCCAGAGCGAATAGTCTGTATCCATAGTAGGTGTTAAGTTACTTAGATAGCTATTAAAAGACTTATTTTTAAAAACTAAGATTTCTCTTCTTAACCTCTGGGTAACATTGTTTAACCTATTTTTATCTTCAGGCGAGCGTTTTTATGATAACGGTTAAGGTTTATTTTTAGGGTCCATAGGTTAACCAAGAACCCCTATAATATCACGCACGTGACTCTCTGTCTATCTCTAAGTTTGTAAGTGCAACCTTTGCATTTATATTATTGTAGTGTTAGGAAAAATATAGCGGTAACAAAAAAATACCTTGGGGGTATTTTAAGGACCAAAAACTATCGAGTTTTAATATTTAACGTTTTAAATATTACGTGTGGGGTATAAAATAAAATTAGAAGTTATTTTTGTTACGAATATATGTATGTTTATTTTACGACCAAATTAATATCTTGGCGGTTAGAAAAATTTAGAATGATAGATATCAACCCTCTCCCAATTAAATTTGAATATGCCATACATTTAACGGTTTTGGAAATTTTCCGCCATTGTAATTTTTAAACGTCTTCTATTTTTAAAAATGTAAAAAATAAAGTGTTGGTGTTGGTATACTGTTAACAGTTTACTGTGTAGTCTAACCGTGATCATGATATTTTTCAGGTATTTTAAATAAAAAACATATCTAATAGGCGGAAAAACGTGTTTTCCGATCTGTAATAAGAACTTGAAGAAATGGTTTTTGTTTTAAACGCTTTAATTTTGACCTTGAAAACTGGCTTTAAGGATATGTTAATTTTCAAATATAATCTCCCGTTACGCTTTGACATCCTTACAACCTATCCTGTACTTTCTTTATGCTCTGACATTCTTATAACTTATCCTGTATAGGACACCCTTATCTAACTTAACCTAACCGTTCCTCTATAGGACGCCAAATAAACAAGAAACAAAGCACAAATAATAGCAACATAAACGGTAAACAATTTAAATGTTTTACCACAGTTACTAAACATAAGTATCAACAGTTTAATTACAAGTATTAATCTTTTGACGAAAGATATTTTCGTTTATCTTTGTTCTTTAGAGGCAATTAACAAACAAATCTGGTATTCGTGTATAATCTACGCGACTTGAAACAGAAAATCTCATCAAAAGTTAAAACGGGATTAAACAACAGATTAACCATAACAGATTGGAATTACCATTACGTTTACAGGGTGTTTCGAAAATATGTGTCGTAATTTCAGCAAGTGATTAATGGCATTTGTTTTCGTTTGTTGATCAGTTTGTGTTATTTAGAAAATAATGATACAAATTATTAAGATTTCGAGTCGACATTTTGGTATACATATTGCATGCTATTTGTTACCAGTATACCTAAAACTTTATATTTTAAATTAAAAATGGCGGTTTGAAATTTGTATTATTAAATTTCTGTAAAGACTTTACAAAAATGTCTGTAAAAACTTTACAAAAAAATGTAGCTGAATTTAAAAAATTTATATGAAAGTTTTGATTCTTGATATAAAAACACCCTGTAGAAATAAAACTTTAAAATTTAGTATGATTAAATTGAATTATTAAATAAACTTGTATAAAAACTTGTAAAAATGGCCTAGATTTTACAATTGTGGAAGATTTTGTTCTCAATTACATATCCTTGAATTTCTTGTAGTCACCATTTGCTTCTGCACAGGCATAAAAAGAAGAAAGATAGCATTTCGAAAATTTCGATATTTTTCGATTGTTTAAACAATCAAATACTAAAGTATAACGTATGTTGGTTAAAGGTGAACAATATATACATAACCTCTAAGTCATCAACGCCCTATGAAAAGAATAATAAGAAAAAATATAAAATTAAGACCACCAACCTTTCTAATACTCTAATAGCGTCAGGGTTGGGAAAGAACAAGAGTTGATTAAGAGTGGACATGATGGAAAAGATAAAAGAGAGGGATCTAACCCAAGACTACATGAAAAAAAAGATGTAGTTACAGCTCAGGTCCTTGCCTTTCTTCACTATTGTGAGAATTGTTTGAAAATTGTAAATTGAATTCAGAAGAATGAGTATTTATTGCGATAACTTATTACAAACATCATGTAATTGATGTTATTAAATCATTTTGAAAGTTCAGTGCCACCATTGAGAAGAAATAAAGACACTTGAAGAACATAGGATGGTATTAAACAGACTAGAGAAATGACCCTCAAATGTTGATATGGCGGGAGAAAAACAGGACACATTACAGCTTTGATACAGAGTCAATCAAGAAACTATCTACAATATATAAAATTCTAGAGTTCAGTTCATCGTCCATTCATGTAAGTTTAAATGTTACATCCTGAAATTGACAGATTTAATAATTTTTTTAAAGTACTTTTATCCTTTCACGTTTTCTGAATTTGTGTATATACACTGCTGTACTTTTTATTCTATTGTTTTGATTTCCGACCTTGACACTATTAGAGTAATCGAGGATTGGGGGTTTTTTATGTTCTTTTTAACTTTTTTTTGTATAAGGTAGCAAAAACTTCAAAAAACAAAAACTAATCAACATTAAACATTTCCTTACTATTACAGAATTGAAGACACTACAAAACAAAACAACAATGTACTACTAACTTAACAATCTTCCACCATTACTAGCTTTGACAACATTAGAAAATTAAAATTATTGCACAAAATAAACGTTACTAAATATCGTATTCTTCATAGAGTGCAATGAATTATCCGACACTCTGTATTTGACGGCGCCGTCAAACTCGTATGTCGTTTGTATTAATTCTAGTCTATGGCCTGTTTTATTAAATTACTATTGTTAGTTCCTGATTCAAATTAAACCAAAACTAGGACAAGTTAGGTCTACCGTTCAGTCTCAAAAAAACACGTGAAAATTACAATGCGGATTTACAGAGTTGGAATGTTATACCAGTTGTTGCAATATATAGTGTGTTTAAATAAACATTCAGCATATTTAAAGTATGTTTTGAAACATTATTGTTCAGTTTAGTGTGGTGTACGTGACGAGATATGTTTTCAACGTAAAACTAAATAAATAAAATTCTATAGTTCAACAGGCAGTAGATTCATACTGCCTGCTAGACGGTTAATGTGGATAGCACTTCGAATTCGCCTCCTAGAACTACTGAATCTTTTAAAACAACCATTAGTTTCAAATTATACGATTATTATAAACCCAGTATACGAAGTATTAAGTATCCTAATCGTACAAAATTTCGACTCATCTTGGCGATTCATTTCCTCAAGAAACTAAAAGAAGAGGTTTTTGACATGCTTCATCGAGGTTGGTGTCGTTACAGCTTGTACTGAATCACGTAAATTAATATAAATTAATCACATTGGAATACGATGTAGCGGACTATAGTATGATATATAGAACCGTATTAAAATTCAAAAAAGTCGAATTAAAAATGGCAGCCATTTTAAACGTTCTTGTGATACAGTTTTTGTTTATTCAACTAAATTAGATACGAATTTGCAGATTTTAATTCCGCTTGTATTGATACCAACCCACCGCTTTATGATGACAAATAGGGAACTTTATGTCCAAAAATTAATTTAAAACTCTGATCGCCTAGAAAAGTTTAATATTCGTGTAGTTGTGTGGTTCATCAGGGTTTCTACATCAGGGTAACTACAAGAGCGTAGTTACGGGTTTCTTCATAATGCACAGCCTCGAGGCTTGGAAGAGCTGAGACACTGTACGAATGAAGCGAATGGAGACTATTTATACAACACATCTATGAGGATAGTTTGGGTTTACCTGATGTCAACATATGAATGGTTTAGAAAACCTGTCTAACAACTGTTTAAAAAAAATTACCCTACTCTTTGATCTACCTACACAATATACTCCTTGATCTAACTTAGCCAAGATATCAACTTTTGGGAATTACATTAGAAGATCTGCTTGTATTACATTGTACGTTTGGACTGAGTAAACACTCAATTTTTCAATTATATTCAATCCATACTAAAATGTTTTTGTCAGGAATTTCTTCATATTCAGATCGATCTTCAGACAGACGTCTAAGTTTCGATGGTTTCTACAGC
Source organism: Aphrophora alni (assembly GCA_963513935.1). Lineage (NCBI taxonomy): Eukaryota > Metazoa > Arthropoda > Insecta > Hemiptera > Aphrophoridae > Aphrophora > Aphrophora alni. Next base: position 6,456,444 of record OY740769.1, on the reverse strand, counting down.
CAGAACTCCCTAGGACATCTCATCAGACAAATAAAGTTTTAATTTTAGGGAGAAATTCAAATTTAAATATTTACAATTCAGAATTGAACGTGAATTTTTAATATCTTTTACTTCCTGTGAAGGAGGGAGATTTAATTAATAATATGGGGCTGTTTTTAACTTCTCAATTATCATGGGTCATTTAAAAATGGAGATTGTTACATCATTGATCTTTATTTATCAATTTATTTATCAGATCTTATTATTTACAATTAAATTCATTTATGACCAATTTGTTTAATGAAGAAAATACTTTGAGTTTTTAATATAATGTGAACTTTTTTACTTTGTAGATAATAATTTAATTTCTTTTATGACGTGTTTCATTTGTCTGTGTGAGCTTTATTAAAACGTATAAACTGATTTTGATTGATTTTAATAAATAGGCTTATTGTTTGTTTACGTTTATTTTGTTGATAATTTTAATTTTGATAAAACATCTTTAATATTATACGAAGTTGTGCACAACGTCGAGATATTCCAACAAAATTAAGTAATATCGTCGTAAATTAGTTTTGTAAATGTTGAGCTAGGCTTTACATAAGTCGATTTGTAGCCACTTTTATATTTATTTACCATAACAACCATTTGGGTGAAATAACAGATGGAACAGCTTATTAGGTTCATCTTTCATAATTTAATCATGCAAGATACTTTCAGGTTACGCCTAATATGAATAAATTTGGAACAGTATTTGAAACAAAGTTTTGGTCTAAAATCTAACTAACAATAATTGAAGACAATTTTAGGTTAGACCTAGCTTGAAGTAATATGAATGATATGGCAATATTTGGCCTAAAATATGATTTACAATGAAGGTATCAAGCTCAAAGAGGTGTATCATATCTGATACTGAAAAACCAAACAGTTACTAACAAAGGCAGTTGTTGATGAGTAAAACCAGACTACAAAGGTTCCTTTAAAAATTATACTGCCAAGATAATAGACGATTTATTTAGATTTATAATTAATGTTATATTTTAAAATCATTTTAATTGTATTTTGACTTTTTTGTTATTGCACATGTGGTACAGATATGGCCGCATTGTTTACTAGTGTGTTTAAATAGAAATAGTACAGAAAATAGTCCAAGTCAAATGACCGTCAGATGAATTGTTAAAACATAAACATTATTTCAAAACATACACATACATAAAAAGTAAGTATCAACTCAATCATGAAATAAAAATAAAATGATCAGTTTAATACTCACTAACTGTAATAAAAAAACAGAGAAAAATAATACAGAATTTTAAAGAAAAAGATATTACTATTGAATAATTTATTTCTTGAAGAAGATACAGTCAGTAATACACATTACCAGTTCAACACTGTATGGCCTTGCATGCTTATAAAATTAAACAATTTTGGATCAATTCATAGCATTTAAATAGGTTTTTATTTTAGTATTTACTAAAACGGATAAATTTTTCTTTATAAGTAAATTTTTTGTTTAAAGTGAAAACACTTCTAGGTCATCATCTAGGTCAAGAAAAGAAAGTAAAATAAAACACATAGTCCTTGAATACTCCAATAATAGCTTCAGGATTGGAATGAAACAGAGAGACCTGAGAGAAAAGATCCAAGAGGGGGATCTAAGCAAAGATTACTTTACAAAAGGTGTCGACAGTGGCGGCTTACTCATAAGGACTCTCGGACGCCCCCCCAATGATAATATTATTTTAATAATGTAAATACCTATATGTATTTAATTCTGTGGAGATAAATGAATTATGAATTGCCGCTATGGATTTCACCATCATTTGTAGCGGAAGTTTTACAATATAAAATATTTGACGAATGTATTCTGGAGTTCGGACGGTGGCCAGAGCGTCCCAGTTTCATTGCATTTAGTCATATGGGGCAAGCAGCATACAGAGCTGAGGGTGCCGTGACGTCATTTACACAGCGTGTAATGGGCCTCTAGGGCAGAGTCCGAAGCTGCGCGCGCAGACATCAGTCAGTGAAGCCACCATAAATTAGATGTTCTGCATTACTAAAAACCTTGTTTTCGATGGGCAAAATAAGTTGGCGCAACTGTTCTAAATAGTGTCTCGCCACTCACACGAGTTGTTTGTTTATGTTTTTAAGTTTAACCCTTTGTGATTGTGAATGTTAAGTGAATGATAACATGCCTTCCCTTACGTGTATAAAATAAAACAGAGCCCTCCCATTGCCCTTAACCATCGACCGCTACTGGGTGTCGAACCATTTAGAGATGACACCTTCAGGATTGCTAAGTCCGTACTCACTAAAGTGACTGCTTGAGGGTGAAGTATTGGTCATAAGTTACGTTAGCTGTATGGCACTCTCTAAAAAAGCCCAAAAGGAAATGTGGCAAAGCACAGTGAAGGAAGAAGCAGAACGTGAGGGTAGCAGAAGAAGCTTGCAGGAAACAGTCTGCCGGAGACTCTTTGCTCCTTAAAATATTGGACATAAGTCAAAATAATTTAAGGCAAGATTAATGGATATTTTTATACTTTTCTCGCAGTTGTTTTGGTAGATTGTGACCAACTTGTAGATTGGAGTTTATTACTACACTTTAGAAACAATTTAATTGTTGTGTATTTTGATGTCATGGTACATAATCTTAAGATTTACGGTATGAAAAAAACGAAATATAAGTCTGGAGAAACGTACCCAGAAACCAAATTTGATAAAGACCTGACTATCTGTCTAAGTTTTATAGAGCTGCAAGGACGACAGACATAATTACAAAATTACTTTTTTACCTCAGGTTTAAAATTGGATTTTTCATTTAAATATCATAAATTTTTTGACTCATCCCAAACATACGAGAAAGTAAATCTGTATTTAGAAAACATTGTCAATCTCTTGTGAGAATTTCTCAAGCAACTAAATTGGTTTTAAAATATAATTGCTTACACAAGATGTGACAATGTGAAAGACATAGGACGCAGAAAGGTGTTTGAGCGAAGCAAAGTAATCAAACTTTGGTCACACTCCAGCCAAGGCCACTTGTGATTAAAATGTTAATCAGTCATTTCTTAAAGCAGCGTGAATTCTATCTACACAGATTAGTTTATGTATGAAAATTTGAATTCTGTGTCTACATAAAAATGTTTTGGAAGGATAATATTAATATTTATACTAAGAAAGTTTCAGAAATTTTAGTGTAATATTTATACATTTTAATCGGTTTAGCATAGCGTGATTATTGAAATCATTTACAGTAACAAGTTTTTAACAAGAAAAATTGATCGTTAAATTTCAAAATGGCGGTTGATAATTAGTTTTGAAAAATCACAACGTTTTACATATTTTATAATGTTTTAGTTTAGTCCTCCTTGTTTCGGTCTTTCATTCTATAATTATACATTGCCAGATCTACATATCCTTCAGGTTGAGTAATGGCGTAGCAATCTCTAGTTGGATATACACTTTTTTAAGAGTCTTAAGTTAGGTTAGGTTAGGTTAGATCCCGCACTTTAATATTTCCCATAAGGTCTCGCTTAACCAACTCTTGTTCTTTTCCGACCTGACACAAATAGAGTTTCGAGGGCTAGGAGTCTATTTCATGCTCTTTTTAGATCTATGATGTCTGGGAAGTTTTTACCATTTAAACAACAACAACAATTAGACTTTATTAGGCTATAACATACATTTAATGTACTTTAGTATGTATTGTGATTATATAGTTTTATATCAGATTGTTAGTGACGTTTAATTAAAATTTTAAATCATAGTTCCAGAGCATTCTGCTTCAGAACTATGATAAACTTCATTAGAGCTATTTATCCTCTCTCATTGGTTTTTAGAGCTTTGGAACTTACTCTGAAATTTGCTTCTCACTTGGTACACTTCTAGAATTATAGTTTAACACGTTAAATGTGGAACAAAACGTTTATAAAACTAGATCCTCTTTACAAATTTTAATTTTTTGTGTCTACGGTGGTTCAGATATAGGGGTGAACATTCCATATTTTAAGTTTTGCAATTTTCAGATAAAAAATAAACTTCTATAATTTATTCAAGATATATCTTGTTTTAAAGGCGAAACTGATCTATGTATCTGTTTGTAATGTTATTACTTATTACCAAATGTAAAGATAAACTGATGTAATAACTGGAAATTTGTTCATAATTATCAAAAATATCATTTTTATAAAACAGATTTTATATTGTCGCTATTTCTTAATGATATTTATATATGATAAGTAGATAAAAACATCACTTTGAAATTAAATAATTAAAAACAGCTGATCACCGTGATGATATTACGTTCCCTAAGAATTATAAATTAGTGTTTTTTTATGTTCAGAATCTATCATTCCATAAATGTATCTAAAATTAAAAACATTGGTTTTTAGACGTAAGATCTAAACTACTCGCAAACGACTTTTTAGTATTACATGGGTTGTTACACGGTTTGTAGTACGTACCCTTTTTAAATAAAATTAGATTTTAATGAAGTATCCAAAAGCACTATAGTAAACAAATTTAAAAAAATTAATGGTTGTTTTTAGATTTATATCACGCATACAAATGTTTAAATTTCGAGAAGCAAATCAGAAATAAACATTTAAAATTCAAGACTGAACGTGGAGATTTGAATTCTTTTTACTTTCTGGTAAAAAAGGAGAGTTTAATGAATAATACGGTCTACTTGAGCTTCTCAATTATCCTGGGTCACTTAAAAATGGAAGATGTTAAATTTGTTTCAACAATTCCTGTCTCGGATGTTCGCCTGTATAAATTATAATATTTTGATTTGATATTATATAGAATAAAGACTGTGTTGACAGCGTTTTAATCTAAAAATAATGTACAGACTAGATTGAATTACTTACATTTTATTACGTTATGTTTAAATATCTAAAATGAAATGAGTTAACGAAAAAATAACTACATTACTCATTAAAAATATATCTCTTTCTCATTGCCACAAAACAGATTCTTAAAAAACACAACAAACAAACTCCAATTTAAGTTGGGAATGTTTAAAAATTTAATTTGAATCAGTTGATAAACCAGAAAGATAATAAAGAAACTCGAAGGGATAAAGCCTATCTAAATACGACTTTGTTTTTACTTAATGTTTTGTTTTTTGACTTGTTTGGTAATCGTCAAAAATTTCGACATCTGTTTTTTACGTATCTTCACGTTTCGTCGCCTTGAGATATCGTTGTTAATTACGATTATTTACAGGGTTAAATCATCTTAGTAATTCACTAAAATTTGAATGAAATCGGTAGATCAGATTTTGAGAAATTAAATAACAACAATGGTCGATTTAAAAAAAATATTTTTACCAATAACGTAAGTATCAATATTTTTTGTAGAATGATGACCTTTTTGTATGTCTCCTTCGAGGCTACACTTGACAAAATACTTCTTTTTTTATTGGAGCTCCCCTTAAATTGTTAACAAAAAATAAAGAAATAATCTCTAAACATAGCCTAATTTTGTCCACATTTAAAATTTGATTAAAATATGTTCAACCGTTTAGACTGATGGTCACTGAACATACAACAGACAGGCACACAGAGATCATTCTGAAATCTAAAAACTACTTGGAAAGAGAACTCAGTTAACTAAAAAAAAACCCGTCATTGAATTTGTCACCCATTACATAAAGTATATGTAGAAAAATAAAAAGTACTCTTGGAACACAAAGAATTATGCTATGGGAATTATGCTTATTATTTATTATATGTTTATATAGTATGTTCTTGACAAACTTTAAAAAGTGATTGTGAACATCAAAATAAAGAAAAAATTCTTATAAATATAGGTCTATATACAAAACAAAAATTCTTTGTTTATTGTCTGTCTGATAGTGTTTTTTTTCTTTCTTCTTTTCAAAAACAAGATTTATCTATAAAACGAATTGAGATGTCAACACTAAATTTTGCAATGTTTTATACTATTAGCTAACAGTGTGCCACAAAATCTTATCATTTTACACTTAACTGTTCAAAAATGGCCTTCATTAAAAGTTAAATGTAGGCTATTTTAAAACTGTTAAATGCATTGCAAGTGGGTGCATTGCATTTAATATCTAAGAGCAAGTCCACGATAATGTGTGGCTCATTTTTTGAGTTCAGCGTCAGAATGAGCTAGTGTAGGAAAAGTCGAAACACACTGTCCTTGAAATTATCAGATGTGGGCGGTTAGATGAGATCACTTGAGCTTCAAACCATAGTATGGATATGGACAATCTAATATATGTAAAATCAATGGTGTGAGATAGCGTTGAGAACAATACTCACCTCTAACCTCGAAATTAAAATAATGTTCAAAAACATTGGCCTCATTCGGAAATATTGCCCGATAACATTTTCATCCATTTCTTATTTCTATTTAATTCGAAATAATCCAATAATCATAAATAATAGGATTTTAATAATTACTTTTATTATAGCAGTAAACGTAAGACCTGTCATGTTTTTAGAAAGAGTACGTTTTTGGCCAGTTGAAATACAACTCTCCAGAAACAGTAGAAGATGACGTCAATCGCACAGTTAAAGCGGCTGTAGCATACGTACGTTAGACGTGAATTGTTGAATTGCGTGCAGAAGAGAAAACAATTCTCTGACACAGTGTCATGGGTAAGCCTGTTGGAATCCTTTAAACTGTAGCTTTTTCTTTTACGAATCATACCACCCAGCATTTTGTTACTTTTCTGAAAGATTTTCGTTTGTGTGTTCTGTTTCACTGTTACTTTATTTTACTTTTAATTTTCCTTACAGAGAAAGAAGGTGTTCGGATAGACATTTTTTCTCTGTAGCATTCCCTAGTGAAATGCTAAGTATTATTATACCGTGTGAAGGATTTATTAAAAGGTCATCTCCCAAAAATTGTATTTCAAAATGTATTTATATATTATGTAACACAAATATTATTAATAATATTGCTCAAGAGCATTTAAATTTTAACTGTATTTATGAGATGGAATAAAACTCGAACACAAGTTCTCACAAAAATTACGTTTATTTAATCAAACGCGTCGTAATTTTTGTGAGAACTTGTGTTTGAGTTTTATTCTATCTAAACTATCTCACAAGTCCAGCTCAACGTTTATTTTTGTATTTAATGAATTGAAATATTACATGTATATTATAAGATTATATTTATGGATTGTAAATTTATAAGAGAACAATCCTTAGTTTCAAGTAGTATTAAATATTAAATAGTATCAATGAGTACCTAAAATTGATCAAAGTTAGCAACGATTTTGTACAGTTGAGTAAATTCCTGTTGAATTAATTTTATAATATGTTTAAATCAATGTTTTGCGAGATATGAGTTAAACTCTGAAAAATATTCTCTTGTTACAGTTGAGTTTTTCTTTAGTTAATTAAATCTATCACAGCTGAGCTTAGTTAATCACTGCACTTGTGTAGTTAGTGGAAAACCCACATATAATTGTTATATAGACCTTTAAACTAAGCACCAAAAATTACTTACACTCCCTTTGGTCTCACACAAAAATGGCTAGGTTCATACCGTTAAAAACTAAAATACCACATGACTGTTAAAAACGTAACTTATCAAAATCAGTCCTACAGTTTTCAATAAAATGTTTTCGAATTATTAGTAATTTGAATCTTTGCTATAATTTGGGAGTGAACGAAAATCTTATTTTTGTATTAATAGGCAAAAATTAAAATGAGTGACATTGTTCAAAATTAGCTAGATTAGAATATCCTACATTGGAAACATACTGGGCCACCATTTTGAAATTTTAATTCGTAAGTTCGTTAAGATATACTAGATAGATAAGGTGAAAAAGAGGGATCTAATTCAAGATTACATAAAAAAAGTTGATTAAATAATCAATCTGAGGGCTTCCAATCTACACATTTTTAATATAGTCTTGGGTTAGATCCCTTTCTTTCTATTTTTTATGTGATCTCTTTTGACCAACTGTTGTTCTTTTCCTACCCTGACGCAATCAGAGTATTCTAGGCCTATGGGGTCTTCTCTTCCTTTTTTTATAAGGCGAGAATGACCAAAAAGTTTTCGCCTTTAAGCAAAAAAAAGGATCATTTACACCAAAGATTAAATTAAAAAAATTTCAACAATCGAAATCTAACCGCCCTGATTTTTAAATAACCTGAATTCAAAACAATAATAACAATATAGGAGATTCACGATATTTTATTTATTTACTATTCTTTGTAGAACTCATTTTATTGTTTTGAAAACAACTAATGATTTTAATAAATTTTAGCTTGAAAGTTTCAGATGTTAATGCCTTTAGAAATTATGTTAATAATATCAGTGAGGTAGAACTATGTAGAATACAGTCGCTCGTTAAGCTATTGCACTCACTTGTATATCAAAATGTTCAGCGTTAATTATATTCAAGGAACGTCAGATGTGAGAAGTGTAAGCTTTCCTCCTTCTTGATTATGCAGGGTGTCCAAAAAGTCTTAATATAAACATATTATTCGAGTAAAACTAGACTTAAAACAGTTTGGTATGGAGGTGTAATTTTATTATTTAAATTGATTCTTTAAAAACTTTTTAAAGTAACACAATAAAATTTGTCCCTATTTGAAAGTTTGCGTAATTTTCTGTTTGAAATTTAAAGTTGGAAACTTTTAACCTTTTAGCTAACAACAAATTTACTATCAGTTTTTATATCTCTTACGGAAAAATAAAGTATGAATAAATTTGTTACAGTAAGATGAAAGTGAGATGGTTTCGAAACCCTCAGAAGCTTATTTATAGTGAGTACGGGCCTCGCAATCCCGAAAACCTAGCTGGATCTACACATATTTTCATGTAGGTCTTTAATATTTCCTATTAGGTGTTTCTCGACCAACTCTTATTCTTTTTCGAACCTGACGCTATTAGTGTATTCAATGGTTACTTTTTATGCTCTTTGCTTATACTTTTTTTAAATTCTTAAAGGGGACTTAACCAAGACGTTTTCTTCTTTAAAAAAAACTGGTTTCATTTGTTGCCCTATTCCCATAGTGCCTTATCACTAGAATTTAAAAAGTTTAACAATTAAAGCTGGCGGTCAGATTCGTGAAATTAACATAAAACGTGTTCTTCATATCTATATCAATAGTTAATGTTTGACTTTAACGAGGTTTTACTGTCAAAAACCGTTGAGTCAAATTTGTCTACTCTTTTACCTTTTGACCAACTTCTGTTCTATTCAGACCCAGCTGCTATTTGAGTATTCGAGGGGTTGGTGTTTTCATTTTATTCTCTTTTTTACATTTGTTATAAGGTAAATCATCATAACCTAGATGTTTTTCTGTTTAAATAACAAGAAATAATGAAAAGAGATTGGTTTGAAGTTGATTATATAACCTCAAAGTTTCCACATAAATATATATATATATATATATATATATATATATATATATATATATAAGTTTAGAAATAATTAATGGATTTGAATGTTACTGTGAGCAAAGATGCTTTTTATTAAGATGCTAAATGTTTGAAAAATAGTTTTAAAAACACATTTATCTAAAAACTAATTTCTTTTAGGTTAAAGCTTTTAAAAAAATACTTTGCTATACAAAATTGGAATTTTCCCATACATATTTAAAAAATGTTTTGACCTTGCAACTGTGATTTGAACCAAAATCTAATTCTGTCGGACAAATATGCCACATCAAACTTCAAAATTTTGAGTAAACTATTGAGCTTTCAGTTTTCACAGATGAATAAAAAACAAACAGGATTTCATCTAAAAATAGTTGAAATTCATTCATAGGAAATAGAAACATCGGAAACGCCATATTGAAATTATATAATTATTTCAATACTAGTAATTAGATTGTATTATTATTATAGCATATACGAGTATAATAAAACTAAGTCATCTTTCATAATTTAAGTGAAACACATTATGGTCAAATAAAGTTTCCCAGTTAACGGAAAGTTGATATTGAAGAAGATCTGTTGATGTTGATACAATAATCTACGCCAAGTTTAAATTAAATTACACCACCTAACTTGCGACAACACGACACAGTGTAAAGGATTATAAATACTACCCCTATCAATATTGTAAACACCCCCTAATGTTTTGTCGATTTGTATGTTCAGTGAAAATTAATATCTCTACAATTCCCAATAGGAGTGCTAATTACAAATGAATTTGTAGGATTTAACATATTTTACAAGTATTTAAATTTATTTTATAAATAACAGTATTTGGTTTATTACCATCTCGATACAAGTGTATCTAGTATAATACCCGGAGTTTTTTTTTAATGTATAGTTTATTTTGTTGATAAATACGATTAAATTACAACCCAGTTGTTTTCCTTGCAGAAAAAAATCACAAAAAATCCAACTTAAACAAAATTAAATAATCTTAAAAAATATGGCAATATTTTAATATTAATATCTACCTAAGTTGTATGGAATTAAATGTTTTTACACCAACCCATTAAATAATAAAACCAGTTTTAATTACGTAATATGGAGAAAATTATGGTTAGATTCCGCTAAAATATCCGTTTTAAGACGTCCTTAGTCTAATACTAATTTGATATGATTTTTGTGTCTGTATTTTTCCTTACTACCAAACCTTACCTAACCTAACTTAACTTAATCTAAATTAACCCAACCTAACCTAACCGTAAATGAATAAGCATAATTTGATCAAATTTGATATCTTAGTAATATCTGAATGTTTTTTCAGAACTCAGAATTGAAGGTACACAATTAAAATTTTATATCTCAATCCACTCGAAAATAATTGGTAGTTTTTTTCATTAAACTTATATATAATTTATATAATATAAAGAATAAAATGTGAAGAAAGTCCCCAAGAAAAATTTTCGTCTGAGAGTGGGGACGAACAGCAATCAGACAGAAAAAAAAACGCAACAATATAGCTTGAAAACAAAGCAAATAAATATACTAGCAGAAGCAATGAAACACAGCAGTAACAAATTCATTTACACACAAATTAATACATACATATACAAGCATACATTCACACACAACTAGCAGTTATCATTAACCCGAAAAAAGAGGGAGTAAAAGGCTTGCATTTAACCATTAAAAAAAAAACCTATTTTGAATGGTTGTAGCTCCTTAAGGAATTCGTTTTAGCTAAGGGAAATTGGGCTAAATTTACCCTATTAATTTGTTTCATTTTATGAGATATCAAACATCTGGTTACTCAATTTAAATACGAACGACTGATTGCATAAAGAATGTATACTAACATACTCTGAATAATTCCATATAATTATTTTAACACATATTTATAAACAAACACATGAAATTGTGCAGTAAGTGTTAACATAAAGAATAACGTATTTTTATTTGGTAACTTTGAGTTTGAAATTTTATAAATGGGAACCAAAACAATTTTTCTCAACAATTTATATTTTTTTACTTTCCATCTATTCTATATGCGACAGAAAACAAAACACTTTTGAGGTTTCTGGAAGGAAATCATCGCTTTTACAAATAAACCACGAAAATCTCTTCTAATTCTTGTTTCAAGACACGTGTTTTTTTCTTTCAAAATTACAAAGCGTCGAAGTATCATAGGTTGTTTGATACAATTTAATAGATACATTAATTCACAATATTAACGCTTAAATAATCAAGAAATATAACCCTTCGAACATGAGAACACAAGGGGTCCTGAATAAATTGGAATACTAAAAGCTATTTTACAAAGTCATTAATTTTCGTTTATTCCTCATCCAAACTTTTATGGCTTGAATATTAAGGGTCTCTAAGTATTCTATAAGTTATAATCTTTCATCAGGTTTGTGCATACATCACTTATTTTCAAGCAGAGCTTTGCATATTGAAGTGCTAATACCATATGTTAAAGAATTTTAATAACTTTTGCTTAAGAACTTTTTAAATCCGCCCACGAATTTGAATCCTTCAGGCAGAAAGCAAATTTTCTAGGATCGCGAAAAAGTAACGTTGTTATTTTCAGTATGCATTTGTGCATATGTTGAGCTTTTTTAAATGTGCATTTTCCTCAAAGGTTTTCTTTCCCCCCTTTTTTTCTCATCCGTGTTAATTTAATTTAAATTTTTATAGTATTTTAAAAATGTATTTAGTGTTTATTTTTATGGGTATGTTGTTTTTATTTCTTCTTCTTTTTGTTTGGGCGTTTTATACTAAACCTTCTCCAATGGTAGAACAATAACTTATTTTCAAGCAGAACTTTGCGTAGGGAAGTACTAATACTTTATGTTCAAAAATATAAACAATTTAAATTTTGTTAAAAATCTTAATAATTTTTGCTTTAAAATTTTATATTTTCCGCTTTCAAATTCACGGAAGAAAGCAAATTTTGTGAATTTCATAAATCGAAATTATAACGTTGTTATTTTCAATAGGGTTTGAATTATAATGCAATTAATCTATTTTAAAACCCTGCTTTTCTGCATCTATTGAGACTTCTTATATGTGTATTTTCCTCCAAAGTTTGTCTCTTCTTTTTCACATTTATGTTTATTTTATTTTTATTTTAAATGTGATATTTATTAGTGATTAACACAATCATTTGTTTTTATTTTTCAATCTGTATATATGTTATTTAAAACAAATTTTTATTTATTTATTTCTTATGACGAATGGGGGAGGGAGTAATGGTTTCTTCTTTGGGGTTTTTTTCTACTTTTTTGTTCTTATATGTGTCAATGTTTAATTTCTTTCTATTATAAACGTGTTATTATTATTGGTTTTGTTATGTTCTTTTGTTTATGTGTGTGTGAGTGTGTTTGTTGTTTCTAATTTTATTCTTTGTTTGTTTTGATTTATTCAATATATATTTTACTTTTTTTAAATCTCTATTTATTTCACTTCATTTGTAGAATGACGAGGAAAAATGTTTTTGTTTAGGACTTTAGGTAGTTTTTTTAACAGCTCTATTAATAATTAATTAGAATAAGAGATATATAATCATTGTTTTATATCTGATTAAGATGCTGGGAAAATTGTAATACTATTGATCTTGAATTTTATATCTTGTACAACTGTTTGTCTTAAGTGTACTTGGAGGCGTGGCTAATTACTTTGTATCACTGGCTTTATCTAATATAGTTTATAACCAGGAAATCTTGGGTACATGTAAGAACCGAGGTTTGTTGAGGGAAATTTCTTTCCCTTTTCTTAATTCTGATTTCATTGCTATTTAATAACAGTTATTTTGAAACATTAAATTTACTTAGCAGGTTATAGTTAGGTTAGGTTAGGAAACATTAACGAAAATTTAAACTTCATTGGAAAAAATTTAAAATCAGTTAATATATTTCGGCAGATTTGTAATATAGATGCTATTCACTGAATTCTGATAGTTTTTTTTTTTAGGGTTCTTTATAGTAATAATGGAACTGATTTCATTTTAGGATTTTCAATCAAAATAATTAGTTTTTGGAGAGAATCGCTTTTGTTTGAATCTTTGGGCTTCATTTGATAAAAATCGTTAGAACAGATTTTCAATAACAACATTTTGTGAACCCTTAAATATTCAGTTGTCAACAAAATAGGTGAAAATTATCTTGCGGTACCTCCAAAATAGGTAACAAAAGATGTTTAATATCAGTCCAATTTTTAAGCTTAACTCATTTTAAAACAGGGGGCAGATAATAAACATTGTCAAATAAATTTGTTTCACAATATTTCGTACAGTTGTGATAAAGTAAAGATCTTTTTTCGTGTTTACCTCGAAGTCACGTCAATACCAATTATTATATAAAATCAATTAAAACCCCTTTGTGACTATGTGTGCGTGACGAACTGCCGCAAGAGTCGTTAAGTTGGTGACACTGACAAGAGTGACGTGTGCAGGGAATGTCTTGGGAAATCCACGGATAACTTCACTTGTCTAGAAGCATTACGATTCTCTAGATTTAACCCTTGTAATTGCTACTTTCGATGTATCGTCTTCCTTAGTTCCGCTCTAGTCGATTGTCAGAGATGTGTGGTTTTTACATGGTTAATATAGTTATCTCATTTTGTTAATCAGGTGTAACTTGGTTTTTTTTCATTTTGTTTGCTTCAATATATGTATGATGGAATTTGTACCATAAGATAAGAAATCAATAAACAAAGAAAAACTTTAATTTCGACAACAAAATGGCGTTCCAAGTCGTTCTAATTAGTTGCAAGCAATTTACAAACTCTAAAAAAAACATATACTTTAAGTAGGTTAGGTTAGAACTTTATAGATAACCGTAAAAAATTAAACGGGAAAGTACAATTAGTGGTAACATCACAGTATTACAATTTGAAATTATATATTTTATAGAACAATAATAATATATTTAAAAAAAAATGAATAAATAACTGATGGGTTCTCATTGTAACTGAGGAAGTACTTAATATCCGAAACGTCTTCAGGTTTTTAAGTTTTTTATTGATTATTGACTACGGATTTTCCACAAATTTTTCTCAATATTTTAAAATCATAAGTTCCTGTTTTCTAAGTGTTGTGATTTTTTGTACGAAAATCGGTATATTTTTCTTTTAAATCTTTCTAAAAATAAATCCATACTAAAATAAAGTGTCTGAAGTTCAAAACAAACTGCAGCACCGTTCACACAACTCGAAAGGTTGGACGTTCTGACCTTTTATAGTTGCCCACAGCAAAGCCCGATTTTTGACATTAGATACGAAAGAATTATAGTTTTTGTTTAATGCAAATGGTCGTATTTTTATCTTTCTTATGTAATCTAGTTTAACTTCCGGTTAGTCTAATGGCTAATACTGTAGTTTGTGTGACAGATTCCGGATTCAATCTTAATGGAGGTTCTAAAAGTTAAGGTGTTGACCCAGCACCGCGAGATTGGAAAAGTGAGGAGCTTTAATTGATCCTTGTTATATAATGCAAGGAATTCAATGTGCTTATATGATTGAAAAAGCCTTGTTATATTACCCTTACTGGTTTTCTCATAAACATTATTGTTATCAAGTTATACTATCAGATTTCACCGGATACATGAAACCGATTTTTGAAAATTTTAAAATTAAGGTTTTGAGTATAAAAACCCTGAAGATGAGCCCAAAACAGTTATTTCTACTTTATCTAATTAAATCGTTCTTATAATTTAGGCCATTTACACTCTACACAGATTGACAAAATTATTCTGGAAACCTCCATTCTGATCTTGAGAACCAAGAACGATTATTTCCGTGAAGAGCACAAGCCATTTTTGTTTGCTTATCTTATCAAAATATATGTAATAAAACAAAAAACTGTATAAGAAATTTTGTGGGACAAAACTACAGGGTTCCATAACGCACTATCAACATAATACATTTAAAGTTCTCTCCTTTCCACGAATACAGTCATTATTTACGCCTAGATTTCATGACGTCACAAACGTTCTTTAGCTCTTAGTTCCGGTAAATATGCGACGGAAGGTCGTTAGATTCAATGTGAAAGTAGTTAGGTACATTCATTGTAGTTAGGTTAGCTATCATTTATATAACTTTACACTTTGAAAACGTTTTAAAGATGTTCTGAATTGAACACTGGATTGCCATTATGTATATTTTACACAGATTTACCTGTTTTTTCTAGACTTGCTGTTGGAAAGTCGACAAAATAAAGTAACATGTTTTTTCGTTTGTTGCCTAACGTCCCCCCCCCGTTAGAATATTAAAGACGAGGGAGTAGCATAACACAGGTTCCATCAACCGGGTTTAAACTTGCGCTAGATTTGTTGGTTTGTAGTTAAATAGGTTGCTTAGGGTTAATTCGCTTGGGGGGGGGGGGGTGATAGGATAAGTTTGTACAATAGGTTGTATAGGGTATACTCGACTTGTAGTGCATTTAATCAATTTTGTGTGTCTAGAGGTGTATTAGAAAGCTGTCCCCAAATGAACATTAAACGGGCCAACTAGCTTATGATGGTTTAAATAAAATAATTTATAACATTTGTGACCGTCAGACAACAGACCGTTTTGTACTTAAATATAAAGAGAACCTATTCTACTTAATTATACAGGCATTAATGCGGTTTTACACAATTTTTAAATACTTAGCTCATGACCTTGGGAGAATTAAAAAAAAAAAAAACAATACTAAGACTGCTGCTGTTAAAACAGTTTCTTAACGTTCAAAAGCGATTGTTATTTAAAACCAAACAGAATCACAGGAGAT
Source organism: Aphrophora alni (assembly GCA_963513935.1). Lineage (NCBI taxonomy): Eukaryota > Metazoa > Arthropoda > Insecta > Hemiptera > Aphrophoridae > Aphrophora > Aphrophora alni. Next base: position 6,440,318 of record OY740769.1, on the reverse strand, counting down.
CACTTGTAACAAGTACCAGTATGGTAATACCAAGGGATTCTAGCTGGATCTACATTATTTTCATGTAGTCTTGGGTTAGATTCCTCTCTTTTATCTTTCTTATAAAGTCTCTCTTTAACAAATCTTATTCTTTTCTGACCTGTCGCTATTAAAGTATTAGAGAACTGGGGGTGTTTATTATATCTTTTTTCTTCCGTTTTTTATTAGTTGATGATGACCGAGAGGTTTATTGCTTTTCAACAACAAAAAAGAAATTGAACCAACCAGTCTCAGCTGATCAGGTTGCCTTTCCTCGCAGCTTTGCGCACTAATTATTTTCCGAATTCTCCAACCGATTCACGCAAGTTTACAGTTTTGGGTCGTTCAATCTATGATATTTGGTCGCCTGACTACCTCTCTGTGTCTTTATTAAGCGTGATTTATCGTTCTGATCAGTAATTATTATCCCAAATTTAACGGTAGGCAACAATTGTTAAACTGGGCAGTCTAGTATTGTAACTCTGTTGTACAAATCTCGACAGATTGTAGAATATCTATAAAGAATATTCTTTGGACAGAATGTCCTGGAGGAGAATAAGAGGGATATGAAAAACGGTCAGGAGTTGTTTCACCAGAATCGCGTGTCGGTTAGCAGAACATAAAAATGAATACCACTTTAGTTCTGATTTGTTCTGGTGAAAAACATTTTCCCCCATCTTATTGTTCCTTCCAGTGTGTTCTTGAGGTTTGAGCGACTAAAGTGAACCTTGTCTTGTCAGACAAACAAGTAACAGATTTAATTTAAACAAAGTTTGTTATAATGTAATAGTGAAACTGGTTTGATATGAAACTCTTCTATAGCCAAAACACAAGGAAAACACAAATTTTGTTAATAAGTTTGTCTTAATTGAAATTGACTTGTGGGGAGACGTGCGAGATTACTGCTTGTGAGGAACTAATTGACTTCTACCACCCCAATTCTACACAGCCTTCATCTTGTATTGTGGATAAGTAAGTAAAAACAACAAAGTGTACAGTTCATCTTATATTTGGTGGGATATTCTAATGTTATCTTTTAATAATTATATTACTTTTTTAAACTCTCTGGGAGTGAAATAAATTGTGAATTAACATCGCCTAATTAATACCATATAGGGTTGAATATATTTAGTACAATTTATTTAATTTATTACTTAATTAATTAACGAAACATGTTTCATTTCAATATAAAAGAAGACAGATAATGTTTCCTAATATTTATTATTAATAAAGAACTACTATTATACAATGTTGCTTAAATAATTAACGAAATATAACCATTTAAGTTTTCTCAGCTTTTCCAAATAACTATGTACGAATTTAAAACGGGAGAAGGCGATTTTATTGCTTAAATTGGTATTTAGTGATATTTTAAAGTTACAAACTTTTGATGTAACTTTAAGCAATAAAATTGCACGTCCTTAGACAAAAAAGTTTTATGTTTTGTTTTACTACACTATTAGGTATAACCAGAAAATATTTATATAAAGAAAAACATTCTGTAGAGACTGTTTAATATTGTATTTACAAAATTGCGAATTTTATTACTCCATAACTCTTTTGTTAGTAAAGATAAATTAAAGATTCCTTTTAAGTATTTTAAATTGACCTATTAGAATATGTAAAAATAACAATAACATTACATTTACAAAGTTGAGAAAAATAACGTTTGGTTAATTTTTGTAATACTCTGTATGTCCTAATTAACTTTTGTACCACCCTGTAGATAGTTAAGGTTATGAAATTTAAAATGGGTGTCGAACATTTTTCTATCTGAAGTACTTCTTGAAAAATTAAGTCGATTTCATACTTTTCAAAAGTAGTACGTTTTTAAAAGTAATTGGAAACAGCCAATCTTTTTAATGATTTTCTGAATTGTTTGCATTATAAATTGAAGTTTTCTTCAATATGTTCCATTGAACACATGTGTCTAAAACAAGTTCGTCAGAAGTAAGAGATTTATTAGGCACTGTAACATGTAGCGCTTCCAATCTACTCCAAGTGATTGTTATCTCTAACAAGTATGAATGACCTACACGAGTTTGATTCCTTTTTATCGAGTATCAACGTCAATGGAAAACATTGTATGTACAAGTGACAAAATTAAAGTGAAGTATCAAATGTTAAATTTCAATTGTATATATTTTATTTCATATACAAGTCCGAATGGGTTTTGTCAGAAAGTAACTTCGAGCGACAGAAAAGTAATTATTCCATAAATCACAGAATTTGACTCCATAGATAGAATGGATTCCATAAATAGATACAAACAGAAAGTGACCAGGTGGTTTGTGTTGTTGGTGACAGTTTTATAATTGCGTACGACAAACAATTATAGATTTTCTATACAGTTTAGAGAGACCGACCTGTTGCACTGACAATAAACAACGGACTCAATCGTATCGAGAAACGAAGCATAACCTCAAAATAAGCTTATAAATTTATAACAGAATAACCCTATGGGAAATAATATTGTCGGAGATATTGTTATACTGGTTACTATGGCAACGCATGAAATATTAACAGTTGAATTTTGTCTTAAATGGGTTTTTAAGGTTTTTAGAACGATGGGATTTCTATTTTACTTGGACAAAGTATAAATTGACCCCTCGGGGTAGCAATTTTTGGAATGAGTGATGGAAATGTTTGTACCGCTTAATTGTTGCTTAGAAATTTTGAATCCTTAGGGGCTCACTGTAGTGAGAACTTTAGGGGCTCACAGTAGTGAGTACGGGCTTGCTGAATCTATACTTTTCCAGGTAGTATTGGGTTAGATCGCTCTGTTTCGTCTATCCTCTCAGATATCTCTTGACCAACTCTTGTTCTCCGACCCTGACGCTATAAGAGTATTCCAGAGCTAGGTGTGTTTTTTATTATTTCTTAAACGCGATAATGACTGAGAGGTTTCTCTTCTTTAAACAACAAGGATAAGAAAATTGAAACAAAAAAAATCCACGGTAACTTAAATATTTGAAGGTAAAGTGTAAAGAAAGTGATGGGCCAAAAAGATTAATGTCGAGTTTTTTTGAAGATATATTTTACGTTTTGAGGTCCTCTGAGCGAAGAAAGTTGGACTATTGAATGTCTATCTGACATAATCTGTCATGTATGGACTGCTCCTAAGCTCAAACGTTTGGACTAGTTTTAATCAATTTGTTTGTGGACATAGTTTGTTTGTATAAAATGAAATTTGGGGGTAGCTGTCATATGAAATTATCTAACTGTTTTGATTTAATTTTGTTCAAGTGTAGCCTCTAAGGTCCGAAACAAAACCTAATCAAACAGGAATCTCTTGAAAACTGCCAATCCTTGAATTATCGATTAAAAAATTGATCATCAGACGTCCAGTAAAATGAGAACGTTAATAATCGTGTTAACAAATGTGTTTAATATCGCAAGCCGAAAAATATTACACCTCAGAATTAATTGGCAAAAACTAAAAAATTGAGATATACGTTGAGAACGTGTTTATATGGTAAAAGTGATTGAACTTTAGATTATTATTTAAAATACACACATACAAAAAGTCTAGGGATATTTTGAATTTTGATAATTATTTTGCTTTGGAACAGATAAAAATAAATTATTTCCTTTCTTTTTTTTGCCTACTGTTTATAATGATCGGTTTGCTTAAACTTCGACTATTTATTAGTTGTCGTGGAACTCTTGGAGTTGTCATGAATTAACTAACAATTAAATTATCTTAATGGTTTCCGCCAGGTGACTTCTTTTTTAAAAACACTTACGCGTTTCGAAGCGTGTGCTCCATCTTCAGAGTTATTTTTCTTTTCACTAGGTTGAGATCGTTACACATTAAAATAACACATAAAATCACACGAACATTACATATATATGTTTATTAATTTATACATCGCTTATCATGACGCGATGCGCATCACATCGATGTCCTACGACAACTAACGTCTCGTTTATTTGTTTAATTGTTAGTTAAAACAAACAGTGATTCTTATCATGAATTATTCCTACTTTTTATTATAGCTTTGTCTCATTGATAAATTGGCGGCATTTACGATGGCAGTGGTCACTCTCATTAGTTTTTTTTTGTGTTTTTTGTTTTCTGTTATAGAGCGTTAGCATCCCTCCTTAGATTAAATGAATCGGGTCGTGGGGATGCTTTAAGTAGAAATGTGTCAAGTTCAGGTTGCTGAGGGTTTCAACACCATTGAGAGCCTTTTCAGCAGAATGTGGAGCAAACACACGGATACTGGTAGCCCGCCTTTCAAAACAGCACCCAAGCCGTGGACGTTCTATAACCGCCCCTCAGGGCCGCTACCTGGTGTTAGAACCTACCATCACAGCGCCCGAATCGGTGATCTACTTCGAGTTATGTAACGTAACTGACTCAACCTGTAACCATTCTAGAAGCGCAATTAGAGGCCCAGATTTGCGTCGTTGAAATCCGTTGCAAGACTTACATGAGGCGAAGGGTCTTTAAAAGATCGCTCTAATGTACTATTCAGAGATGAATTTCGCTTTGGATTTAGTTTTGGATAGTTTATTAGATTTACATTCCAGCTTATGGTCGACAGGTAAATTCACCTCAGTTATGACTGTTAAATTCTGTTGATTTATAAACTTACCCACATCGACCCTCAATTTGTCAACATGGTAGATCTATCAGCGTCTTCCAATTAAGGAATAGCAACTACAAATTGTGACCTAATGATGTCAATTTCACCTGTAAGTCTCAAATGTCATCTCAGGTTTATAGCGAATCACTCAGAGACAAGAGTAATGGTGATTAGCCTGTTTAACTTTATAACAGAAACAATAGTCGTTATTAAATTAATGTCTGGTGGAAAATCTTTAAGCTTTGTTAAAGATATTTAAAAGTTACAAATACTTAAAAACCAAGTTTATCATGGTTACTTAAACAGCCTCATAATAGAGGCAGATACTTTTAGAATTATCGCTTGGGTTTTGTGGGACATATTAAATTGTATTTGTATATCAGTAGAGTAAGTTTGTAAATCAGTTGTTACACAAGTTTTATGAACCACGCAATTACTTTTTTGACATCGGCTAGGCCTTGATCGGCTTCGTGAATGTGGATATGTTGAACGTCTTCATTTGTGTTGCTATAGGCAGTGTCTTGTTACTTGAGAACCCCGTAGCTGTAATATGTGAATGAGTCTAGATTTTAATATTCATATCTGTGACTCGACTCAGCCTAATCATGCCAGCGTACGAATATGGTATTTACTTAGGAAACTAGGATTTGAAATTACATCAGCTGAAACACGTAGAAGTAAAGATTGCAAACGTTTTCTTTTCAGTTAGAAATTGAATAACACGAGATATTTAGAAACAACTGTTTATAAAGTCCGCCATTTTGTTTTGTTCAATTTGATTTCTCTAAATTTCAATAGGGTTTTATATGAGCACACGGTAACCATGGATCAAATTGCATGTTCCTACCTTAATGTTTGTGGAAGCTATGGTGCTTACTTACAAATGACAACTTCGAGGACGGACGGACAAGATGTGGAAAATAACTTTTTCGGTTTACTCAGCTCATAAAACGTAAGGATCAATCACAAAGCATATAACGAGAATCAGAATTTTTCAAAGTTTCCTAACTGTCAAATAAAATTAATCAATACTGAATTTTGTATTGGTTCAACAAAATTTGCATAAACACAATAATTTCATTTTTTTAAGTTAACTTTTTTTTAACTACAAATATTGTGAAATAATGTACTTTTCGAAAAAAGTAGATTTCCAAATGGTTTCTCTTTAATACGATTAATTATTACTCTATCTAAATTCTACCCTCTTTGTCATGTTTGGTCTCATTAATAGTTCTGAGTTCTAATTCTGTCATTAGAGGTTTGCATCCTTATATTGTCAAAGGAAAGATGGACAATTAATTCATTAATTACTTTTAAATGGAATTTCCAGTGATATTTGAGCGCTGAAATAATTACTGGCGAAGTCGGCAAACCGGTAGAGTGAAGCAAACAAAGGTGACCTGCAGTGTTTTATATAAATAGATTTAATTTAAAATTGACCAAAAGTAACTAACTGTCTGTTGGTGACAGGTGTATGGTGAAAATAATGACAATTTACCTTTATAAACATAATTAAATTGTGTGTTAGTATTCTGGGAAAATACAATGTTGTAGGAGAGTGTATGTCAGTTTTAATGTATAGTATAGAGAATGTGTTTGCGATGAGTTAAGAAATCTATGTTGAATTTTTCTAGATACATTTATTTAAGGTCCTCTGAGATAAAAAAGTTTTTAGTTTGATAACGATGTCTTCCTTTCTCTGTCTTCTGTGCGGTGTTGTACACTCCGAACAATTCGATTGATTGTGATCAAATTGGCTAGGTTAATTTATTTATGTTACATCTCTAGGGTTTTTATTTACTTTTATTATTTTGCTAATCTAAACTTTTCTCAAAATCGATTCTAAGGATTGCGATAAAATCTCAATTGTTTCTAAAAGTGTAACCATACTAAAGTCAAGGTAAAAAAACAAGTAAAAAAATCTATTATAAAAAACTTAATTTCTGAAAGTCAGATTGACCTATTCGTTAGAATTTAGTTAAATGTAAATATTAACTAACTAAACAGTGTGCCAAGTGGAAAAAAAAAAAATCAACGTTTGAGGAGTAATTAGTAAAAACAGGAAATGAACATTAATAACTATGTTTTAATCGAATTAGTTTTACACTTGGGACAAGTTAATTTGAAGGAAATAAAAATTCATAAAGAAGGGCTCTTTTATTACTTATCTACCCCCCCCCCCACATAAAGCTCAGCACGTCGTATTAAAGAATATTACATTTCTTTCGTACGTACATTTCATTTTTTACGTATTCATAAATACTATTAGGGTGATATGAACAATATTTGTTTTTTTTTGTTGATATTTCGTTTTTGGATGGGCGTGTGAGAAAGTTAGTGCAGTAATTGTTATGGTTTATTTTAATTTCCTACAGATGTTAAATTGATAGTTTGCAAGGGAACAGTGTTATAGTATAATTATAAAATTTCAGTACGGCGCTGGACGCAATTAGCAGTACTGTGGGTATCGAAATTGCCTATAGAGCGCCTGAATTTTACATTTATTAATAATAATAAGCTGACATGATAGGACTCTATTTCTTTTACGGCTTTTGTGTGTGTCCACTTGTGTGCCGAACTCGATCTTGACATTGATACCTGCAGATTGATGGTTGTGTAATAAAGGTTATTACGTAGAACATGGTTAAGAAGGAATTATCGAAAAAGGCCACCATTTTGGAAGTTTCCCGACGATTTCTTCTACCATATTCAACAAACAAGCTAGTTTATATGCTATATTGGATTATAATTCAACAAAGAAATTTATTAATAATAGATACTATTGTTGATTTAAAAAAAAATCTTTTGTCAAGTTGTTTTTTTTTCTCCATAAAAACTCCCTACTTTTTTAATCGTACAAAACATTTTTTTTTATATCATTGTACGTAATTTATAATCTGTATCTAATAAAAATTGTTAGGGTTAAAAATTACCATATTAATAGCTTTTGGAAATTTGATAATCATCATCCAAATTTAAGGAACAAACTTGTCGAAAGATTTGTTAGGTTGCATACCTGTAACGAAATCGGATTAAAATTACGATCTCTCGTGGGTTTAATCAGCGTTTCAATAAAGTCTTGGTGAGATTTGAAATTGTTATCGCTCCATAAGGAAACATTGTAGGTGCGTGTTATTTAAATACGGAACTAAACAGCTGTTAATTAGTTTTATTCATAATTGAGTAACAATTAATATTTTATGTTTTCAAAATTTAATTATATAACTCTAGTTTAAAGTGAATACCAGCGTGTGTTTCATGAGGAACCTACATGCAAAAATAACATTCATAAATAGGACAAATGAAGTCATTCACGCCTTTGTTGAACATAAGCGTGACTGCTCAGATGGAATGTTTGATTCCTCCTTCAGAGGCCTCACCGGCGTCGACCTAAAGGTCTTTTGCCGCCCCAAGTTTCTTCCTACACCCACTCAGTAATACCTGTCATCCTTATAAAGGAACAGATACTACCTATTGGGTTCTCTAGGATGGTCTCCATCTCTTTCCCCGGAGGGCCTAGAGAGTATAGCCTGGCTCTTACTCGAGATCATATTATTGGTAGCTTTTGCTGAAAGGATTAAAGTGAATTGACATGTTGTAGTTTAGGCTTTTCTTCAAATCGAGGGTATAAACCTGTTTTTTCAACATGATGGCTAACCACCTCACTATGTCTGTATTATTCGTGGTTTCCTTGGTGAAATATTGGAAGTGGATTCCTTACCGTTGGATTGGAAGAGGTGTATGGAAGGCTCACTCGACTTTGCAAGCACAGACGTCTAAAGAGTTTTGTTAAACAAAATTTACAAAGTGAAAGGATTCAGAACATTTTACACAACAAATTCATGATCTCCAATCTCATCAATAAATCCAGATGTTCTAGGTTGTGGATACAGCTGGAAGTTTACAGAGCTACCAATGTTACCCACATAAAAATCCGATAAATAAGAAAACAACTCTTGGATTTGTTCATTGATTTTATTACTTTGTATGTTTTTTTATTGTATAGTTTTGTAAATCACTTTATTAAAAACCCAGGATGTGTTTATGGTCACACTGTATTTTATCTTAAACCCGATTTTATATGAACTCCTATATTATAAAATTAAGTTTATACTTTAATATTTCAATCTAAACTCCTTGGAGGTATTTTTTCTGTGTACGAAATTAAATTGTGTACAAACAAATTCCATTCCGTTTTGGATTATTCACTGTAAATATTTCAACATAATTCATCTGGTTTCATAATTTATTTACACCCTGTATAAAATAGATAAGCTAAAATATACGTTGAAGGAAAAATAAGGAGCGTTAAGGAGGCTAGTTGTTGTGCATCTCTTGGGTATAAAAGTTCCTGCGAATATAAAATAAAATAAAACTGTTGAATTTATTTACTGCGAAGAAAGAAAATACGGCGTAGTTCGTTTATATGGAAGACAGTCTCAGGTTTAAATATCCAAAATAAAACTTTAAGAGTAACCGATTGGAATGTAACATTCTTACGATTAGATAATGAATTAGTAATGATATTATTATATAATTGTTTAACATCATCCTTATCGTTGCTAGAAAAAGAAATTAACCAATAAGATATTGGTTAAAAAATTTGAACCGAGAGGTGCTGTGGAAAAAGTTGGGAATAAAAGATAAGGTGGAAGAATTTTGAACTGAAATGTACTGTAGACACATTTTGGAGACCGTAAGGTATTTTGGAAGAATTTTGGAATAAAAGATAAGGTGGAAGAATTTTGAACTGAAATGTACTGTGGACAAATTTTGGAGACCGAAAGGTACTTTGGAAGAATTTTGGAATAAAAGATAAGGTGGAAGAATTTTGAACTGAAATGTACTGTGGACAAATTTTGGAGACCGTAAGGTATTTTGGAAGAATTTTGGAATAAAAGATAAGGTGGAAGAATTTTGAACTGAAATGTACTGTAGACACATTTTGGAGACCGTAAGGTATTTTGGCAGAATTTTGGAATAAAAGATAAGGTGGAAGAATTTTGAACTGAAATGTACTGTGGACAAATTTTGGAGACCGAAAGGTATTTTGGAAGAATTTTGGAATAAAAGATAAGGTGGAAGAATTTTGAACTGAAATGTACTGTGGACAAATTTTGGAGACCGTAAGGTATTTTGGAAGAATTTTGGAATAAAAGATAAGGTGGAAGAATTTTGAACTGAAATGTACTGTAGACACATTTTGGAGACCGTAAGGTATTTTGGCAGAATTTTGGAATAAAAGATAAGGTGGAAGAATTTTGAACTGAAATGTACTGTAGACAAATTTTGGAGACCGAAAGGTATTTTGGAAGCATTTTGGAATAAAAGATAAGGTGGAAGAATTTTGAACTGAAATGTACTGTAGACACATTTTGGAGACCGTAAGGTATTTTGGAAGAATTTTGGAATAAAAGATAAGGTGGAAGAATTTTGAACTGAAATGTACTGTAGACAAATTTTGGAGACCGTAAGGTATTTTGGAAGAATTTTGGAATAAAAGATAAGGTGGAAGAATTTTGAACTGAAATATACTGTGGACAAATTTTGCACCGAAAGGTACTGTAGAGTAATTTTAGAGCAAAGGGTATTTTGGACCTTAATATAAGGTGGAAAACTATTGGAGACCGAAAGGTACATTGGAAGAATTTTTGACTAAAATATAAGATTGAAGAATTTTGAACTGAAATGTGCTGTAGACAAATTTTGGATCGGAAGGTACTGTGGAGTAATTTTGGAACAAAAGGTACTTTGGAAGAATTTTGGACCAAAAGATAAGGTGGAAAAATATTGGAGACTGAAAGGTACATTGGAAGAATTTTGGACTAAAAGATAAGGTGGAAGAATTTTGAACTGAAATGTACTGTAGACAAATTTTGGACCGAAAGGTACTGTAGAGTGATTTTGGACCAAAAGGTACTTTGGAATAATTTTGGACCAAAAGATAAGGTGGAAGAATTTTGAACTGAAATGTACTGTGGATAAATTTTGGATCGGAAGGTAGCCTACTGTAGAGTAATTTTGGACCAAAAGGTACTTTGGAAGAATTTTGGACCAAAAGATAAGGTGGAAAAATATTGGAGACCGAAAGGTACATTGGAAGAATTTTTGACTAAAAGATAAGATGGAAGAATTTTGAACTGAAATGTGCTGTGGACAAATTTTGGATCGGAAGGTACTGTGGAATAATTTTGAACCAAAAGGTACTTTGGAAGTGTTTTGGACCAAAAGATAAGGGTGGAAGAATTTTGGACTAAAAAATAAGGGTGGAAGAATTTTGAACTGAAATGTACTGTGGACAAATTTTGAACCGAAAGGTACTGTGGAGTAATTTTGGACCGAAAGGTACTTTGGAAGAATTTTGGACCAAAAAATAATGTGAACGAATTTTGGACCAAAAGATAAGGGTGGAAGAATTTCGGATCGAAAGACACCTTGGAAGAATATTTTGGAAATGGCATAGAAATTGGTTAAGACTTTTGAGCTGTGCAGAGACCACCAAATATAACACCCACGCAAAGTCGAAAACCCAACATATATTTTACTTATTTAGGTTTTAGAATTATATAGAATGTAATATGTTTCGTTACTATAAACTTCCAATATCCTAATATATCTTTACATAAAATTCTATTGCAACTTGTAACATGTTTAAAATTTAATTAGGTTTTTTAAAAATATTAATAATATATTAACTAAATTTGACTGAATAAGTGAAGCGAATGGTGATTTAATTTTTTTCATGTTGTCTTTTATGCAAAAGTAATTTTTCATTAAGGGTGTAAATAGCAGAAATTGTTTAGTGCAGCTATTTGCTAATATTTTTATGGAAATCTCTAGATAAATTGCTGTAGTTGGTGGGAATTCATTCATAAAACTATCATTTGTAAAAAACCGTAAATTTTAAATTGTCAATATTATATAATGATATTTTACACATGATCAGGAGTGAAAACAATGCTTTTAACACATTAAATCGTCGCAATGAATTGTTGTTGTCAACTAATTATACATTTTAGTTTTCTTCAAAATTTGTAGTTGCGTACATGTGTCTAAAGGTAAAATTAATGTTGTGAGAAGTAAACACTTGCACAATAACATGGAGTGTTACATCGTTCTGCTGCCTTGTGGTAGAATGCACTTTTAACATTAGAATGATTATTTTATTACAAGATCTCGGTGCAAAATAAAATTTTTATCATTTACTCGGAATTATCTCACATTTTACTCCATACTTATTTGTTGCAATGACCCAACATTAAAATCTTATAAAATATAAAAATAAATGTAAAATATAAAATCTGAAGTATAATTTCTTTTAACGTTTATCCGTGTTGTGTTTATTAGCCACTTTATTAATAAGACTCTAGACCACTTTAAATGCTTTTAAGTACAGAGAAATGTGAAATAGGTTGTGACTTACTGGTTATTCAAAAATTCTTAGGTTCTTTAAATAACTTTTAAATTTAAACTGTCGAAATATTTTTGTGTAAAAAAATTAAATTTTAAATTTACCGTTCTCTCGAAATGGGCGTTTTGAGAGGCAGGTCTAGATTTATAAATATAAAACTTCATCAAGTGAAATCTCTATTTATAGGTTTTGTTTAGTACTAAACAATTGCGTAAACTAGAGTTTCCAATAAACGTCTGAATAAATATTTTAAAAAATGTTGGTATTATGCATTATTTTTTTCAAGTATTTTTTTAAAGTCTGAATTTATTATTTTTATATTCGATAAGCATTGAAAATCGTTCTGAGTTCGATGAAGGTTTTGATAGCCTTGTTCAGGGTATACTGAACTGTGCTGATTAATGAGTCTTGTTTATGGACGATTTGAGCCATCAAAACTCACAGTTTACGTATTGTGAGTACAGGCGCACTCCTATGGAATCCTAGCTGGATCTACACTCTTCCTATCGTTCCTTAACGAACTCTTTTTCCCTTCCGATGGAGACTATATTAGAGTATGTAATTGCTATGGGTCTTTATTTTTGTTTTCGTTTTTAAACGACAAGGAAAACGTAGAGCCAATCAGTAGGTTGTTAGACGAAAATACATCCTTACGTTACAAATTGTAGTTGTCTCTGACGAATGTATCCACATGGATTCTTCAAAGTCCAAACTGTGGGAAATACACTATCCACTTTTCGTTTCAATCCCCCCACCCAAAAAATTGAAATTAAATAAATTTTAATTTTATACACTGTATAATCTTATGTATAATAATATTTAAGAACCTAATATTATTCAATTATAAATAGTTTTAAAAATTATAAAATTACTAACAGAAAGCAGATGATATTCTAACGTGGTAGAAAGTGAATTTCTGTATATACTACCTAAAAACTATAATGCAAACAAAGAAACCCTCAAGATTTCACTATAGTGTGTGTGGGCCTGGCAATCCCAAGGGATCCTAGCTAGATGTATACCCTTTTCATGTAATCTTGAGTGTCCAACTCTTTCATCTTTTCAATCAAGTATTGCTTGACCACCTCTCGTCTCCTTCCTAACCGTAACTCGAGGAGTCTTAAACGTACTTTCTCTTCATACTTTAAAGAAAGAGAAAAAAAGTGATGATTCTTTGTTTTATTTATTGTGAATTTTGCTACACTGCTTTTGGGATGATCTGTTATCGAAAAGTGTTTTAAAGTGTTGATAATTATTTTAAATTTGTTTACTAAAAATTTATAATTTGAAATTTTTAGCAAAACATGAACGATTTGTTTTTAACTTCCATGAAACTCTTTTTTCCAAAAAGAGTATATAAAAATATTATGTGATACTAGAGCGTAAATAATCCAAAAATCAGGCCCACAACCTTTTATTTGAAAATTTTGCAAAAAAAGTCCAGTTTCTCTGTTTGTTGATGACATTAAAACGTTTTTAAATTTGATAGAAGTATAAATTTATAAGTGTTTTTGATAGTGTCCGGTCAGTACAAACGTTGAAATAAATATTCATACTGTTTTAATAATCTATTTTTTAAAGTGATTTATAAATGTCATGAAATTATGCATGATTTGGAAGTTTGGTTTTAAATTGCAGTAAATTTCTTTTTAAATTAACAAAATATTTTTAAAGTGTAATAAGTTTACTTTAATTTTATAAAAAAGAGAAAGATTTAAAAAATGACAAATCTCGTTTTTAACAATTGGAAAAAATATTTGGAATTAACGTTCTCGATTTTGAAAATGTATGGTAAACTCACCTAACAATATAATCTTGTTTTCTAGTATCCTTGTTTTGACAGAACTATTCTTTTCTCTGATATTCTACACAAAACCCCACTTTTGTTGATGCTGTAATTAAATAAACGAGAAAATTAAATCACTTCATTCGTCATAAAGGTTTTAATGTATTGTGCTCTCTGTTGTGCATTTATTCCATGTAAATTAAAATATCCTCAGATTGTTAAGCGATGGAAGTTACGGATATTAAAAGATGCTTTAAACAGATTGTGTCTGTTTAGTGTACTATTGTTACAGGGTTGCCAACAGCTGTTTAAATATTGTTTGTAATACAGACAATATGCAAAAAGACAATTTATAGTTTATTTTTTATAATACTAAATATTTAAAAAATAAATAATTTAGAGCATAAAACTTCAATTTTTATCCTAAACGATCAATACATTTATTTGTTTAAGATGAAGTTAAAAGATTGTTGTATTTGTATATGAAGGACAGACGCGCACAAGTTGTCGAACCAAATTTTCATAACAATAAGCTTGAAGATTATTTTGTATTTTTATTGTGAACAATACATAGGGACAGGTGTGTAGAAACCGTTGCCAAATTTATACTCATGTTATTATAAGGGTTTCAGCGATAATTTTCCATCATATATATATATATATATATATATATATATATATATATATAAACTATTACACTACGTTTTGAAGGTGTAAATCAACTTCTTTTATCACGTGATAGATCATGGAAAAAGTGAAACAACCAACACATCATAGTGGCCTAAGGTCATGTTAAAAACTAAAGCTGAAACCATAACCTACAAAATGAACCCAAACCTTAAACCTAACCCTGAGTAATTAAAACTAAGATTGTATATAAACGTGATAAAAAACACCAGAGAGTACTGCACTACACAAAGAACGGCAAGCAACTGATTATTAAAGAGTTGGTGCCAAAAGAAAGTTTCATAACTGTTTATCAGGGTGAACAAACTTTTGCCCCTTTTTTGTAAATGTGGGTTATCTAGTCATTATTCCCATTTGGAATCTAAGCAACAAAATGTCAGCCTTAAGAACTTTAATTTTTGATTTAAAGCATATTGATAATCCATCATTTTCAAAACCCAGATTAAACTCATACTTCATAAATCTAAAAACATAACCATAACACATCAAAGTGGGTACATTATTGCTATCGATTTGAATTAGGAGTAATTCGTACCATTTATCGATTTTTAAAACAATTTAATGTTACATAGAGTCGTTAAATATAATTATTTCGTTGATATTGTATTTATTTTTAAATGATTTCCCCCCGTATTTTATTATTTTAAACTACAATTTCCCCCCAAACTGACTACAAGTAAAACGCCTACGAAAACAAAAACTGAAGCAATCATAATTTTCCCAAATTACAAAAATCTATTCAAACACAACCACGTGGAAAAAAGTAAAATTATTTGTAACTAATTTAAAAAAATCATCGCGAAGTTGAAAACAGCATTTTGTATTTTTAGAAATGTTATATTTCTAAAGAACTGTTTTCACTTGAAAAATTATTATAATTTGTTAAGTCGTTTTTTGGTTTGAAAGTTTTAACAAACAGTTTAAAATTACTGACGATTGTTTCATGTGCAGTGAGATGTGTTTATTTAATTGCAACTGACAGTGAATTTAGTTGCGTAGGATGGGAGTGAACAACCAGTTATTATTTGAGTGTTACTTTTAAAAACTATTTCCCTTTCTAAGGTTTATGTTTAACAATATATCATTAGACCTTTGTTTGTCTTTAGTAAGATAATATTAAATTCTGTGTGAATAAAAAAAAGGTTATCGTGGAAAAATAGCTAACCGAACTTCTGTCACATATTCAACAAAAAAAAAAAAAAAAAAAAACTCAGACTTTTGTGTACACTATAGTATCAATTTATATTTATTATTATTTTATTTGTTTTTGTGCAATTAATATTAATGTTCAGTGTGTTTAATTGTGTCCACCTGATAATGGTACGAGATATACTGAAACAGCTGTTAAGACAAAATAAAAGAATCTATAAATGACGACTGTTTGACTTATGTTAAATAATATTTATGAGTCATAGTGGCTTTTTCATGATAAAGACGTACTCTACCTCTACATCTGGTTACGTTTGGATTTTTCTTGATGTTTAGGCGAAATTTTCTCATCTTCCTCTTAATCGTAAGGAGATGTCAATCGAAAGGTTTTCGCCTTCAAATAAAAAGAAAAAAAATATTCACAAATTTTTTAAACAAAAACATACAGCCAAATTTCCGCAATTTAATATTGTATGCTTTCAAATAATTTTTTAACAGTACTTAAATTTATATCACTAGTCACTCACCTACAATAATAAATATCAAAGTTATGGTTAAAAAACAAAATTTAAGTATACATACGAATTCAATCAAAATAAGTCCTAATATTAGTCGTAATTGTCCAGTTTTATTAAGATCCGGTATGTAGTTTTCGTAACATGACCGTGTATGACAGCATACTGTACTTCCATTTCATAGGCAACTGAATCTTTTCATAACATACATTAACAATAGACTTTCCAGTCTCCATTGTGTGTTCTATTCGTCTAACTAAATATTAAATAATTGACCTGAAAGGTTAAATTTAAAAACCAGTCAAGTATTTTCTGTGTTGGCTTCATTGTTCACTCAAGCTCAAATATTTAAACTGTGGAATTAAATTGCAGACATATCCCCAGTGGAATTTAAGATTAGAATTATTAATGTATGTATGTGCTTTTTTTTATACGTTCTTGCTGTGTTTAAATTGTATATTAGATATTGTAATACAATAAGATATTCACTACAAAGAGTTTATCGAGTTCAACTATTAACGATTAATCCAATTATCAAAGCTGCTGACGTAAGCTGAAACTTGCTACAATTATTCTCTAAGCCGTATTTATAATAATAATTTAATAGGGTTAAATTTTTTCAGTATGCTTTCCTACATGTATTTAGTATAGAGGGAGTTATGTGCTGTATGAAAAATACAATGTCGATTTTTTGCGGATTTACTCGTTTTGAGCCCAAAAAATGTGTTTAGAAAAATATTTTTAAAATTTGATTTGTGGGTACATTTTGACCAGATCTCTGGAATTTTTTAAATTCATATTTCGGAGGTTGTAAAATACAAAACAATGATTTTAATCAAATTTCAGTTAACTATGAAGATTAATGGACGTGCAAAACTCCATTAAGAATTAGGAATAATTGGTAAACAACTTAAAAGTACCTTGATATCGGCGTCATTTAAAACCAGATTTAAATCAATCTACGGCTTTTGTGCATAAAACTCACAAGTGGTTTCGAGAGGTATACCTTGCTTTGTGTAGCAGATATTGATGTAACCAAGCGAAATCATTGTTTTGATGCAATTCACCGTTATAACGACCTACCATTCACAGAAACAATAGACAAGCCAAACCCTTTAACATGCTTGGGTGTGTAAAGTTGGGGGAAGAGAAAGAGAAGGTTACTTGCCCCCTTCTTCTTCTTCTCCTACATAAACCTCTTAGGCCCGAAGAAGGATTTTTGAGAAATTCAATTCATAACTGAATTAAAAGTATTAAAAGTGCAGATATTAAGCGAGTACATAATAAATAGGACACAAACAAACACTGGTTTGTATACTATATTCAGCCCCTCAGTGACTCAGTAATCCCGAGGACCCTAGCTGGAGCTACACATTTTGTCATATTGTATTGAGTTAAATCCCTCTCTTTCATCTTTCCTATCAGGTCTCTCTTGATCAACTCTTATTCTCTTCAGACCACTGACGCTTTTGTATTTGAAGGTTAGCAATATTTATTTTATCTTCTTTTCTTCATTTTTTTTTTGTATAAGACGATAATGTCTGAGAAGTTTTTTTGATTTAAAAAAACAAGAAAAAACCGGGTAAACAAATTTAAAAACTATGTTAATTCAATATTTAGTTTAAATTATGAAATATGTGTATAATTTGTGTAGGGTCAACCAAACAGATGGTCTTAACAATTGCTTCATAAGAAACATTTAAAAATAAGGAATACATTTATATTTGTTTTATGATTACCTTGTAGTAATAACATTTACAATTTATTTCTATTCTTATTATTGTTCAATTTTCTTTAGATGCATTATTTATTTGTTGAGAAAGAAAAATACGAAGCTATACGTGTGTGTTTATTTATTATTCATATTTTGTTAGCCTACTTATTGTTTCAACTTTGGATGAAATGAAATATGGAAACTGTTTTTCAACTATTGTGACCTCTTTTATTTGTCAGAAAGGTTTTTATTTTATTTTATTTTTTCAAACTTAATAAAAAATAATATCGTTACTTTCCTTGAATGTAGATATCTCGTACAACATTAAAAGAGGAAAATGTATTGTTGTAAATTTAGAAACATTTACTGAACGCCATTTTGAAACGGTTAAGTGAAGCTCTTACGGTACTGTCCAAATTTATAATATAATATATTTTTCAAAATTTGAAATTGATTAGTTTCTAGAGTTTTATTATGTTTTTGAAGAAACATAGACAGAGTGACAGAAAACGAATCATATTTGTATGTATGTTTATAGGAACGTAAATTAAATGTGTTTTTAAGGAAAATCACACAAACACAAAACTGTTAAAAAACATTGCACGAACTTTCCCACTCACTCAACCTTAAAACCAAATAACGAACCAAAACTAATAGTCAACAAAAATGTTATTTTTGTTGTTGTCAATCAGAAAGGGAACATTAAATATATAGTAAAGTAAGAGGCTAAACTTGCTTCAGTTGTGAAATAAACACATTCTCAGCTTACGTTGAATTTGATTATAATCGAGCTTTTGACGACGACAGTAAATTATTATATTATTTTGCCAATTTATTCCTGAACCGAAATATTATTTTTACTTGCGATTTTTGTAACAGGTATGAGTTATCAATTTTCACATTACGTTATAATTACTGGAAACTGGTAAAGCCAAATTTGAACAATTAAATATTTTATATCGGCAACAAGGGGCAATTTTTGATTTTACTGAGAACTCACTAACCAGCATTTTGGAGATCAATATTTTTGTTTGTGTTATAAAAGCAAATTTTATGAAAATCGTATTTTTCTGTTTTTTTTTAAATCCCTACAACAAATTATGGTTGCTTGAGGGTCAAAATTAACTAATTTAATACAGAGATTACCCCAACGAAACTAGTAAAAACGTGCTCATCCATTCCCGATCAGGTATTAATTCCCTTATCCACGTCAGACCAAACACCACTCTAGATAACCAGCTCTTAATGACGTAATTAAAATAAATTAATTTGGAGGGACTTACAACCGTAAAAGTAACAACGGCGCTCTAAGGCTGGGGCAGTCTTTTTTAAGACACCTGTTGATAAATATCTCTACCACCGTCTGGCAATGCTTTCCTGACAATCCGTGAACGCCATTAACCGAAAATAGTCCGACACAGTAATTAGAGTTATGCAATAAATAAACTCAATACTTTCCTGGGACTCCACACGAACCATATCGAGCTGTTCATGTGCCCTACGGACTGCGTCATAGGCTTTCCTCTTCAGAACACCACAGCTATGCTACACGTTGCGTTGTTTAGATCCACTGTAGCAAAGAGATCCTATTCAAAACCTACGCTACACGGTGCGTGATTCTGGTTTCCTTAATTCTAAAACGTTACACCCCAAATATTGAATTATGAACAGAATGAAATATGTCCCGCGATACGCCTATAATATGCCCAGATACTAAATTCAATTTAAGAGCGTACGAAGACGACAGGTGATTGTTGTAATTTCAGAAACCACTTTATTGAATTCATCGGACCAATACTGTCATATCCGCAAAAATAAATTTTTAAACCAAATATATAACCTTATATTAAATGTTTGTAAGAATCCAATACTGCTTCCAACCTGTACAGATAATTTACAAGTGACAAAATCTCGTCACTAATTAATTACTTGTAAATGACCGTACAGGTTTTAAACTAGTAGTGCTGGTAAATTAATAGATTATAACAATATTTGTGTTATTTATTATATACTATTTAATTTCCACACATTTAAAACCTCAATTTTCAAAATAATGATAAAAATTGTTAAAAAAATTATGCCCAAAATTAATTTAGCACCTTACTTACGGAACACTGTATACAAATCACTTTAAATTACTTGGTTTTCACATAATTTATTAATTAAGACCAGATTTATGATGACAATGTCAAATGCAATCGGAACACTTTTCTAGTTCTTTGCCAATTTATTCCAATATCACAACATATATTAGACGTGTCACACAGTCAGGGAAATATAAATGGAATTATAAGATGAATAATGGTTAGAAGAATGAAATGATTTATTTTGGGAATATATTATGGAAACATGCCAAGTATGTCACAGGGTGCTGATGGAAACTCGGAAAAGCGGAACTTGTCTCCTTTCTGGAACAAGATGTAGGAGTATTTCTTTCTTTAATTAATACTTTTGTCTCTTGAGGAACTGTTAAAACTGGGTTTGGAAATAAAATAGTTAAACTGAATGAATAAATTAAATCACTGAAGATGGCGATATTGTCGTTGAAACGCGTTTCAATTAATAAACGTATTTTGAGTGAGATATCGTGATGAAGTTTTCTTTTATTTTAGACAGTAAAAATTAATTAATTTCATAGACTATAACCTCGAATGTTTGTAGACACAGGCAATTTATTTTTTAATGTAATAACTTTTCAAATACTAATACATATACTGTATCTTAGATCAAATACATAACGAAATCGGAGGATATCTGAAATATAATGTCTATGCAATACCGATTTTAGTATGTTTTCCATGCATTGAATATTTGACATTTAAAATAGTACGGTTTTTTTCACGACCTATATCCATGACTTTATAGAAATTATGATAAAAAAAAAAAAAAACTCTAAAAGGAACCAATTTTTAATAAAACAAATATATACATCGTGATTGCCAATAAATATTTTTATTTATTATTAAATAGACAGGTTTAATTAATTGACTTAAACATATCATGAAGTACATATTAAGCAGATTATGGATATAATTACATAGAAACGGACATTAGTTCCTTGTATATTAGCATACAGAGCGTGATGGTTTAATTGCATGCATTCACAGTATAATGACTAATTAATAAACAATGTTTGATTGCATATGTGGGATCGCATTGAGGTTATGATTTTACAATAATTTAGTTAAATCAAATTTCAAAAATATTGATTTTTTAATACCTTGTAACTGATTTTGAGTAATTTGATGTTTTAATTTTATTGTATTTACACTAAATTTGTGATTTATCCATCAAGTGAAACAAAATCACGTAGATATAAAAAACTGTGCTCACATTCTCATTTAATCAAAATCTGTCCCCTTTTTGATCTGTTGGGTGTTACACGGACAGACAGACATTAATAATTAACAACTTTTTGTTTTACGTCATTATTAATATTAAACATTTCGTAACAATCTATCTATAAAAAAAAACTGATCAATTTTCGGTTTATTCATATTTTGGGTATACACAAAAGGTCAAAGTTAAATTTAAATTCAGTTCCTAAATAGAACTAAACTCAGTTTAATAAAATCTAGAAATCACTAATTTTATACTTCACGCCTTACATCCGATTAAAATCAAAATCTAATCATCCGATAAAACCCCACTTCAAAGTTTTGAATCTTTTGAAACTGCACAACAATTACTTTTCATCTAAACAACGATTTGATCTTATAAGTTATTATTTAATATGACACCTGCATCAAACACTCAATCAGATTAACAGTTTGTGAGATAAGTTTGACAAAAATGTTTCAAACTCATTGACAAACCGATATCAATCGAAAAATGGTACACGCGTTTTTTGAAAAAGGATTTTGATCATTCAAAACTCTATACATAATGTCTAATTAGTACATAATTAGAATGTAATAATAATTATAAAGTCAACATACAATTTAAAATGATTTGAATAAGTTTTCATACATTCAATAAACATGCAAAGATTTAGATAAGCTTTCTTCTTTCTTACCTTAGTTTACTATTCTACTAAATGTAAAGTTTGTTTCTTTACCTGAAAAAGAAAAGAAATACAAATTAGACATCTCATTATCATACTAAGGTTTGTTTAAATGTAATCATAGTACTACAGAATCATAAAAAATGCGATGTCGAAATTATACTACCATCGACATTTTTTTAAAAGGGGATGGAAGTACAGGTTACCCTCAGGCAAAGAAAGAACATAAAGGAGACATAAATAAAGAGTGATCTTAGAACAGAACCAGAAAGAGACTAATTGTTTTATGCTGAGATAGATCCTTGCCGCTCTATATGCCCCTCATAGGTTTCTCTAGAAGCTTCCACCATAGATCCCTTTGGGGATTAGAGATAGAGTTTATAAAAATTATATGAACAGCAATAATTGAATGTGTAGTGTAACTTTGGTTTACTTTTCGACATTTATGAAGTCGCCAATAATTGTTTCTGATATATCACCATGGCAAACCTCATGTTTCACACAATATGCTGACTAGTTAGTACTGTACTATCTAGTTTAATTACTCTAAAGTCTCTCAGAGACTCACTGAGAGTGACAATCCAGAGGGACCATAGCTGGATCTACATTTATTTCACGTACTCTTGGGTAAGATGTCTATCAGTACTCTCTTGACCAACTCTTATTCTTTTCCGACTCTGATGCAATTAGACTATGCAAGAGCCTAAGGGTCTTTATTTTATATTCTTTTTAACAGAGGGAAATTAGACCAAAAATTGATGAGAAGGGATGTAACTGGGAAGTTGATTTTTTTCTTTTTGTACATGCAACTTAGTGGGAAACCGAAAAAAATTAGCAAAATCTGACTGGAGTTTCGCTAGAAGTGCATAAAGTGCATTTTTGATGCATTTTCAGTGCACCGCTACACTGTTTTTTTAATTATCTTCGGCTCTAAGGGTCGTAGAAAAATGAAAAGAACATACTCGGAAATGAAGCGACTATCGAAATTGTATGGTGTACTAACATTTAAAGTACTTCTTAACCTCAAAAATTCGAATTTCTGATTTAAGATTTTTTTTCACTAATAATTAATTGTAATAAATAGGGTGAGATTCATCAGATCTTCACGAAAGTTGGACAAATTATGTGTCTTTACACCAGAATATTTTACCTACTTTCCTAGTGAACAAGAATTTATTTATCAAGGTAAAGTCCCCTTTTTTTAATAAACAAAATTTTTCATTTTACTCTTTTGTCATTTTTTCCAGTAAATCGTTGCCGGATCTAAACAACGACGTCACTCATTTATAAAATTTCAACATTTAATTGAAAATTTGTTTTATTTGATTGAGAATGGCATTTAAATACATTTTTTTTACAGAAATCTGGTTAGGTTATGTTAAAAAATAAACTAAATTACTTTTTATTAAAAAAGGGCACTTTACCTTGTTAAACAAATTCTTGCATATGTTCACTAAAAAAGTAGCTAAAAAACTGTAAATTAAAAAAAAAAGAAAAGTTTACTCCACGACCACTTCGCATTAAATTAAATTGCTTTAAATTTTTTCGAAAATGGCCAACAGTTTAAAATGAATTTCTTTTTCACAAATTTGACCACTGTATTCTAGTATAAATATACATAGGCTAGTTTGTTCAACTTTCGTGATTTGTACCCCATTAGTTGCATTATTTGCGAAAAAAATAAATCTAGGAACTTTTTGAGGTTAGGAAGGTTACTTATACTTTATTTTATGTACATCCTTTATTTTATAAGACCGAGAATTGTTTTGGCTTTAAACAATCAGGGAAAACAATTATTTTTGGTATTTTCTAAATCACCATTAAACGCAAATTTTCTTATTAACGTGCTTTTATTATGTTACTTTTTGTTCTTGATGTAGTTTTTAGTTTTTTGTTTTAATGCAGATTCTAGGCTATGAATTAAAGTAGTTTTAAGATATAACTAACCTACGGACTTTCCCAAGGACGGGAATGTACGCTGTTAGCCACTTTCGCCAAGGTCATCGACGAGGTCTTAAGCTGATATGCCGAACCACTTGAAGTAGGGTGGAGGGGAGAATATGGCATTTTAGCTTTTAAGTTTTCATATTGTGTTAGTATTAGTTCAGATCCCTCCGATGATGGTAACGTGGTTACCGAAATATACATCAGGGAATTGTAATAACATAAGACAAATAAATATTTTATTTGCTTTTATCATATTTATAATTTACTTTTGTTGCAGTGAAAACACCACCCACTTAGCCCACCATGGTATTTCTGTCTACGTACTAAAGAACTTTGCTAAAGAGTCAGCTGTGAAATCCTGATAATTGTTACTGATATACAAATCTCCGCTATAAACCTCCTGTTTCAATGGATATGCCGAATGGTTAGTATTGTCGTTTGTTTATAGAGCTATAAATAAGATTAATATTACATCAGTTGTAAGGCTTAATATAGATTATTAGATCCAGATGGTAGCCACTGCACTGTTAATTGTTGCAACTCTATCAGAGTATCTTGTACATTGTAACGATGAATTGTCATTATATCAAATCAACATATTGATACAATTGTTGAGAACTTCACAAGTTATTAATTATGTACTTACGTGGAACTAGAACAGTTGGTCGATATGGCTGTTAGATGTTAAAACAATATGTGAGATCTTACTTTTAAGACACATGTACGGAAAGACGTTATTTCAAAAAAATTCGAAGAAACCAGAAAATCATTACGACGATTTAGTTTTCCCTTCATGTTCATGTGTAAATATCACTAGGTAATATTGACAATTTAAAATATGTGTTTTCTACAAGTGATAGTTTGGCCGAATCCCACATATTACTTCAATCTTTATCTTTACATTTCATTAAAATAGTCTTAAGATTGTAATAGGTCAGTTTAAGATTGTAATAGGTCAGGTATAAGTACCGTTGAAGAAGAGACAGTTTTTAAAATTATCGTGGGAGGTGATTTGGGTAACCTCTTTTAATTTCAAAGTAAAAGATTTAGTGAAGATCTAAATAGTTAAATAAGTTTAACAAAAATCATACTAACCGGATGGGCAAATTTTACCACCTATCGAAATATAAAAATGTTGTAAGAAATGGAAAATTTTAAACATCCAAACTTTGTGCTGTAGAAAACACAAATCTTACATATTTACTCCATAACAATAATGTCAGGAAATAATGCAACCACTAAAAATCTTTTAATTTTCAATAGTTTTTCTACTCATGGCATTGACACAGATTCTAAAACTACTCTACTTTAGTCTATTCTCTTCTCACTTAAATTATGGAATTACTCTGTGGGGTAATTCTACAAAGCAAATCATCCAAACTGGACTTCAGTTTATAAAAAGCAAGCAATTAAAATTATGATTTATTTGTGCCAAAATATTCTTGTAGGAACGGGTTTAAAAAATTATGTATGTACATCTTCTAGTATGTATATTTTTGAAGTAATTTTATATTACAAGTATACTAGTTCAGTGACTCGAAACATTGATGTACATACATAAAATATGCGTCATAAATATGACTTCCGTGCCCAAAAGCACAGATTGAATGCTATTAGTGACTTTAAGGAGAAACTCACTAATCGGGATGAAGTTGTACTCGAACCAATAGACTATGTTTGAAGCTGTAATTTTGTAGTTTGTACCTTTTTTTTTAAATAGCTCTGTGTTGTGTTTTTTATTCATAATAATGACTTCCGTGTCCAAAAGTACAGATTGAAAGCTTTTAGTGACTTTAAGGAGAAACTCATTAAACGGGATGAAGGAGTACTTGAACCAATAGACTATGTTTGAAGCTGTAATGTCGTAGTTTGTTCCTTCTTTAAATAGCTCTGGGTTGTGTTTTTTATTCATAAATTTAATATTATATTTAAAAAAAATAAATATATGTTATCGGCCACGTATAAAATCCAGGGATCCTATAGAATATACTATCTAAGCATTTTTGGTAAATTATGAAATAAAGTAATTTTGTTAGATATTTACTCACTTTGCCTAGGTATTGTGTACGATTGCCTAGGCATTTCGTAAAATGTTTACGGTTATTCAGGCATTTAGGTATTAAATGAACAGATTAAATTAGAAAATTGTTTATTTAGAATAAAATAAAATATGAAATCGAGAAATTGGATGTGTGTGTACGAAATATTTACTGAAGTGAATGAACCCAACCTAACCTGAATCCTACGGTAAAACCTGTATTCTAAACTCTGCCTGAAGTCCAGCGGGCATTGTATAGAATGCCTAAACAAACTATTTGGCTGCCAACTTTAAGCAATTTATATAATGCCTAGATATTATCTGATTTAATACATAGCCGTTCTTATGTACTGTAGGCTTGCTTTTTTTTGTATATACATTGAGTTATAAAATTTACGTTTATAAAAATAAAAGTTTAAATGTTCATACACTAATTCTAGTTTATTACATTAGTTTATCTCCACAAGTCTATAAAAAGACGTAAAATTACAGTTTCTTCCTAATATTCCGCATTAGGTTCGAATTTTAAAACAAAAGTAAACATTTAAAATTGCACATTCAGTGCAACACTGTAAATTGCATGTGTGTACAGGAGAATATTTTAATTTAACATTGTCCGGTCGGTTGGGATAGGAATGCAGAGCCATCGCAAACCATGTTCTGCATCTTCACACAGTAGTTTAAAATATTTCACGAACCATGAATTCCCGTCGCAGCGACCTATTTCTTTTCATTTCCTCGTCTTAGGTTTTGGTATAACGATACCCGCAGCAATTTAATCAAGAACATTGCAGGAGTAAAACTCCCTTGATAGAGGTTTGAAATCAAAGTGTAACAAAGCTCTGTACCTGATAAACTATTTCACCCATCAACAGTATTTTGTTAGTAAATATAACATACGTGGCGATGGGGAATGTTAAATGTTTAACCTAAGTCAAAAGTTTGGACAATAATTTTAATTATATCCATATTGCCTTTCGAACTACTGATATAATTAATTAGTTAACATACCTTAATGTCAAAAGCAGTTCATTATCCTTAATAGTAGCTAAAGCTGTTTCGCCTCAACATAAGGCATCATCAGGCTTAGCACACGTAAATAAACTAAAAATGTGTTGTGAACGTATTTTTAGTTTGTTTACGTGTGCTAAGCCTGATGATGCCTTATGTTGAGGCGAAACAGCTGTAGCTACTATTAAGAATAATGAACTACTGTTGACATTAAGGTATGTTAACTAATTAATAATTTTAAATATATTAAATTTCCGTACTTACAAATTAGCTATCTGTTTCATAAAATTGTAAGGAATTTGAACATTCTGCATCAAAACAACGAATTTTATTAATTTAAAACCAGCTATTCATTCACGTAAATGTAAAATTAACTTCAGGTTTGGTTAACAACAAGATTTAAGTAGGATTATCATCATGACATTTATTACTTTTATTGTGTCAAATATAACCTTTCCTTATCTATTACTTGTGTAGATCCCTCTCTTTCTTTTTCTTCAGAAGATCACTGACGGGTACAGGAAACCCGAAAAACTTAGCTGGATCTAGCTTCGTGTTGTTTTGGATTAGATCCCTCTCTTTCATATCAATTCTCCTTGATCAATTTTTATTCTCTTTTAAACCTTGATGTTATTGTTCCAGAGAGGGTCTCTATTTTATATTATTTTCTTCTCTCTTTTTTTTAAATCGAAATATAGCTTACGTGGCGATGGGGAATGTTAAATGTTTAACCTAAGTCAAAAGCTTAGACAACAATTTTAAATATATTAAGTTCATACCCACAAATTAGCTATCTGTGTCATAAAAATGTAATGAATTTGAACATTCTATATCACAACAACGAATTTTATTAATTTAAAATGAGCTATTCATTCACATAAATGTAAAATTAACTTCAGGTTTGGTTAACAACAAGATTTAAGAAGGATTATCATCATGACATTTATTACTTTTGTTGTGTCAAATATAACCTTTCTTTATCTATTACTTGTGTAGATCCCTCTCTTTCTTTTTCTTCAGAAGATCACTGACGGGTACAGAAAACCCGAAAAACCTAGCTGGATCTAACTTTCTTCGTGTTGTCTTGGATTAGATCCCTCTCTTTCATCTTTCATATCGATTCTCCTTGATCAATTTTTATTCTCTTTTAAACCTTGATGTTATTGTTCCAGAGAGGGTCTCTATTTTATATTATTTTCTTCTCTCTTTTTTTTAAATCGAAATATAGCTTACGTGGCGATGGGGAATGTTAAATGTTTAACCTAAGTCAAAAGCTTAGACAACAATTTTAAATATATTAAGTTCATACTCACAAATTAGCTATCTGTGTCATAAAATTGTAATGAATTTGAACATTCTATATCACAACAACGAATTTTATTAATTTAAAACCAGCTATTCATTCACGTAAATGTAAAATTAACTTCAGGTTTGGTTAACAACAAGATTTAAGAAGGATTATCATCATGACATTTATTACTTTTGTTGTGTCAAATATAACCTTTCTTTATCTATTACTTGTGTAGATCCCTCTCTTTCTTTTTCTTCAGAAGATCACTGACGGGTACAGAAAACCCGAAAAACCTAGCTGGATCTAACTTTCTTCGTGTTGTCTTGGATTAGATCCCTCTCTTTCATCTTTCATATCGATTCTCCTTGATCAATTTTTATTCTCTTTTAAACCTTGATGTTATTGTTCCAGAGAGGGTCTCTATTTTATATTATTTTCTTCTCTCTTTTTTTAAATCGAAATATAGCTTACGTGGCGATGGGGAATGTTAAATGTTTAACCTAAGTCAAAAGCTTAGACAACAATTTTAAATATATTAAGTTCATACTCACAAATTAGCTATCTGTGTCATAAAATTGTAATGAATTTGAACATTCTATATCACAACAACGAATTTTATTAATTTAAAACCAGCTATTCATTCACATAAATGTAAAATTAACTTCAGGTTAGGTTAACAACAAGATTTAAGAAGGATTATCATCATGACATTTATTACTTTTATTGTGTCAAATATAACCTTTCTTTATCTATTACTTGTGTAGATCCCTCTCTTTCTTTTTCTTCAGAAGATTACTAACGGGTACAGAAAACCCGAAAAACCTAGCTGGATCTAACTTTCTTCATGTTGTCTTGGATTAGATCCCTCTCTTTCATCTTTCATATCGATTCTCCTTGATCAATTTTTATTCTCTTTTAAACCTTGATGTTATTGTTCCAGAGAGGGTCTCTATTTTATATTATTTTCTTCTCTCTTTTTTTAAATCGTTGATGACTGAGTGGTTTTTTGCCGTTAAAGAACAAGAAAAAAAACAAACAAATAACAAACACTGTTGTTATTCTTCATTTAGTTGACAAAATTATCATAAAATCTTTCTCACAAGGAAAAGAAAACCTTTCAAAACATTATTCGAGCTGTCTGAATCTTAATCTACTTTTTATTGCTTAATTCTATAAATAAAACCTGTGTTTTTGTACAATTAGTATATGTCAATTGGTATATCAACAAAGAAACTTGTTCCTCTTCAGTGTATGTTATTTTAAGAACTATTTAGACATTTCTCGGCTGGATAAGAGAAAGTGTTGTAAATGTGGACGGTCAAGTTTCTAGAATTATTCTAATTTATCAACTTTGTGTTCCGAAATAATGTTTTTGTAAGGCCGTCTATTTGTTTAACGCCTGTGCATTAATAAATTGAGAGCCGACTTTATGATTTTATTGAATCTTTAGGGAGTCAATATAGTAAGTACTATTTAGGCAATCTCGATAAACCGTAGCTAGATTTTGGGTTAAATCTCTTCTCTTTCATCTTCTCCACTCTACGTCTAACCATCCCATTTCCCCCACCACAGCATGGTGGCTTATAAATTATGCAATGTACCAATATCAGAAGAACATTTTCATGAAGAATGTAATACAATAAAACATATTACCATCCAAAATAGTTACAAAGCGTCAATCATTGATCCAATTTTGTTTTTTTTCCCACTATGGAATTATTAGAAGGCTAGGGTTTTTTTTTTTTTTTTTTTTTTTTTTTTTTTTTTTTTTTAAGGAATTTGACCACCGAAAGGTTTTTACTTTTAAATAATAACGAAATAAAAAAACAATCAAATGTAGTGATATTTTAGGGCTGGAATGGATTGACATAAGTTTCGACTTCGATATATGAAACTTAAGGGTAGTCTCTATAAAAGAGAAAAACCCAATTTTGAACGTTACTGAAATTAACCTTTAGAGATCTCCACACAGTCTCCGAGGAAATTTCGCATCTATAATTTTATTAAAAAGAACATTTTTCTTATTTTATAAATTTACAGGCATATTCTAACAATTATTATTAATCACTTGTGTATTACCTTATTAATTTGGGACATTAATGTTCATATTTCACACAAAAATGCTAGTTTAGTAGTTTATCGATAAAAAAAACAGCGTTAGGTTTTGAAATAATCATTCAAGAATGTAATTTTCGTTTATTTATTTGTCACACTGTTTTAGGTTATTTTCATTTCAGAAAATTAGTTTCAAAGACGATTTTAAAATATTCAACCTCTTGAAAGTATTTAATTTTCACTTTTTGACGAATTATTCCTAAGACGGAATTATGAAAGATTAAGGAAACGAAAATGCTTTTATTTTGAGCATGAATGTATGAGAAAGTTAGTGCTATGATTTTGTACAGTTTATTTTATTTTCTATAATATAGTAGCCTACATTATTAAAGTGATTTCCGATCAACTGCTTCTTGTCTACAATTACCATAATTCTTGGCTGTCAACCTACGCTTGCTAAAGATAACCCAGACTTACTGAAAAATGTTTTTCACACAACATTTATAGCACAGACATAATAATAACAACATTGTGCATAACACATCCTACTCAATTATAAATATAAGTTGATTAGATGTTGTCATGAAACAACAATTAATGACGATTATTTTAGGATTCTTTTGATTGACTTTAATCTGAATATGAACTTATACAGCTAGCCAAACTGCACAAAAAATTATTTTAAAAGCAAATACAACGCCAAAAGTAAGAGAAAACTAAAAATAAGGTTCTAAATTGACGCCATTTTTAAATGAACGAACTTTATTTTGTATTATATAAAATATGTAACAAAGCAAAACTTAGATATTTTAATCAATCTGACTTAATACCAACTGCAATAACGGGATCTAAAAAGATATTTATAAATTTGTATCGAATCGAAAATCGATTTTAACTTTTTCGTGGTAATATTCGTTTGTGTCCGTCGTTCTCAAGGTTTAGCGCATCGGTTTGTCTCATATATTTTCATATTTTACAAAAATTTGATCAAAAACTCTTTTGACGTTTTTAAGATTTTCGTACTTTTTCTGTAATCTACTTCATTTTCCTTTTTTAATCAATAATTCCTGGACTGGTATTTTTGAGAAGTTGACGGTCAATAATTTTTATTACCCGTAGGGTTAACAAATTTAATCGTTTACAACCAATTAAAAAATATATAAAAACAGGACTTTACAGTTCCTAAAAAATAGAAGTAGTTCTTATCATATGACACCTTTCCTGGTACATTCAGCGAGCTTTATACTTATCTGATTTTGGTTTAAATTTGTGAGTATGTTTTGGGTTCTGCCTACTACGTTAAGAGGTCACATTGTATATTTTCACTTTAGTATTGATCGTAAGAAACGCTTTCCTGCCTCGTTAGATAAAAATTTGCAGCTGAACGTGGTAAAATATTGTGAAATATTGATATAATAAAAACGACTTAGTCTAAAACCTAAGAAAGATGCGACTAAATCCACACGACTTAGGGTCTGTAGTGACAGTTCTTTTTATTAAGTTGAGTTCTTTTAAGCGACCTAGCGCCAAAATATTAATTTATTCGTCAAATAAACTTACATACTCGTAATCGAAACAATTTCTACTTTTATTTGATATAGCATACATAATATTTCCAAACAAAATTTTCAACTTGATAGTTTTTATCTTTTAATTACCCTAAGTTTATGTTTTTGTTACCGCTTCATTTTTCTTATATGTGGGACAATAGAAAGAGTATTTTGTGCATTTGCAAAGTTTGCAATATATTGGATTTATCGTCTTGTCTGTGTAGACTGGTTGCGACTTACAGACAGACGGACTGTCACGTGCGTGAAATTATAAGGATTCTTGGTTTATCTACGGACCATAAAAACTATTAAAAACCGCGGCCATTTTGTAATTTAACTAACGATTTTGTTGTTCATCAAACTTGTCCGAGCTGTAAAATATGGTTTACCGATGTTTCAATTTAAACAATTGTTTTAATTCAGAAATGATTGAATTGTAATATTAAAGAGTGAATGAATAGTCATACACCACGGTGTATTTACATGGTAAATCAGGCATTGTATAAATTGCCTAAAGTTGGAAGGCGAAGAATGAAATCAAGCATATATCATAGAATGCCCGCTCCATTTCAGACAGAGTTTGGAATACCGGGTTTTCCATAACTTTAATGTTAGGTTAGGTTAGGTTAGGTTGGGTTAATTTACTACACACACATCCCATTTTTTCAAATTTATGAGCACATCTGTCATTTAAAACTTTGGGTAAAGAACCGTAGGGGTGCCTAAGCAAATTGAGTAATTTCATACTTTGCCTAAACTCCTTAGGGAATAAATATGCATATGTTGCCTGGATCTAATAAAATGCCGGTAACATATATAATTACGCTCAAAATTCTATTCCTGCATTTGAAATTTGTAAAGAAAGGCTGGGAACTGAGCAGTTTGGTATGTATTTTCCGTAGGTGAAGGTAGGTTAGCTAAAAATTGTATAACTACGTCATTTTCAGATCTGTTATAAATAAAATGTTTTGGTTGGAACCAAATTTCAATCCGTCCTTCTAAATATAAGAAAGTTATCAAAATTGCAAGACTAAAATTCTTAAATTGTTTCTAATTTGATGTATCAAATTTCCACTACCTCTATTAACACCTTCGGTAGTCTCAAAGCGAGCACAGTTCGTTGCAAATATCAAAAGAATTTTTCTATTCTAGTCCCTCTTCTCAAATAAAAATAGAATGTGTTAACTGATGTTTAAAGGATCGGCGTGAATGATTTTTGTTACAATCTGAATTTGAAGGAACAATCAAAACGTATTCTGTAGGTCATGATTGAATGGTCCTGGATTCTAACTTCGC
This sequence comes from Aphrophora alni, assembly GCA_963513935.1. Lineage (NCBI taxonomy): Eukaryota > Metazoa > Arthropoda > Insecta > Hemiptera > Aphrophoridae > Aphrophora > Aphrophora alni. Next base: position 6,407,255 of record OY740769.1, on the reverse strand, counting down.
TAAAAACAACTTCTGCAATATCGATATTACAACGGAAATTTGATAATAATTGAGTTTCATTTAAAAGATAAAGTAATATAAAGGAAATAGCAAAAGAAATAGTGTAATTGGGCTGGCCACGTTTTGGAGAAACATTCTACTAAAGAGGAAATTGAAAGGTGTAAAGATAAAATCAGAAAGATACAGGATATGAAAAATATTGCATTAACTTTCTCATACACGCCTTCACATAGAAGAATACCAATCAAGTTCAAAATTTAAGTTATGGGTTAAGCAATAAAAGTGTACTAAGGTGCTTTTATAATCAAATATGTAGTCAAATACTTCCCAGTTTTTATCAATTTTTTGTAAAATGTGACGATTAATAACCAAAAACACCCTCAGGAGCTCAACATACGGGCATGGAAATTCCAAGGTCTTATAGCTGGATCTATACCTTATTATATGTAGTCTTAAATTAGATCATTTTCCTTGACTTGACCAACACTTGTTCTTTTCCGACACTTACGCTATTCAAGTAGTCGAGGAGTAGGTCTTTATTTTATCTTCCTTTTTTTTTATAATGCGTTGATGACCGAGAGGTTTTCGTCGTTAAACCAAAAAAGAAAAACCCAAAACACCAAGTAAGTGTTTATTATATTAAGAAAAAATTATCTGATGATAGTCATATTCTATCGAAACCTGGAATCTTGTTGGATAAATGAGTAATGAGATCGAGCTAAGCAACCTTTCAACTATTTCATTGCACACTAAATTATAAAATACAGAATCTGTATTCATACAGCGTCAAACAAATATATCAACTTTTTCGTTTTAATTATATTGCAACTCCAGTTTTGTAATTTATGTATTTAAATTTAGATAAGTGTATGCTTTTCATGACTTTGTTATTCCAGGCCAGGCACAAACCCCCGAATTTCTCCCATGGGTCAACCTGATGTAGACATATCTACAATCACAAGGTTTCATTTCATTCCTCTCTTATCTTTTATGTACACGTAATCCAAAATTGAATCCTTTCTATTTTCAGTTCAGTAGCATTGCTTGGGTTACGTTTTAAGATTATATTTTTAGTTTGTGTTGGAAAGTAATCTGTGATGAATAACATAATATTAGGATTATTTGTTTTCTGAGTTTTGTTTAAATTATTCAAGTGAAATATTGAAAGAATATTATTATTGTTTTAAACGTATACTGTCATTTGCTATAATTTGTGTTAACATATATGCGACATTTCAAGTTTATGGGTCAAATTTGGTATCAAGTGATAAATATAAAACGTAAAAATCACAAAAAGAGATAACAAAGCGTAGCGATTATGTTAAAACTATAACTAGTAACCTAGGATAGGAATTGAGACTTAATTCAATATTTGAGCTTGTTAAAAAAAGTCCCTAAAGTTGTGTGTTAAAATTTATAAACATACATGATAACAAATGTCAGAATAAATTATTTTACAATATTTTAAAACATCTATATTTTTGTTCTAGTCTAAATTCTGCACTTCCAAGGTTTACATGTTTTCTATAAATTTCCTACCGTATGATGGAACGTTTTTTAAATTAGAACTTGAAATACTCTTAAAAAGTCTAGCTTATTTAATTTTTAATTTCTTAGATGTAGATACTATTAAAAAAACTTATTTAATCATCAATCTCTAAAGGGTTCACTATGCCCAGAACTGTTCTGGCAGTCCCCAAATAGCCTTACTGGATATACATTTGTTCACGTACTCTTGAGTTGATCCCTCTCCTTTATCTTTCTTATCAAGTCTCCCTTGATCAACTCTTGTCATCTCGCTATTAGTGTATTCTAGGGCTAGGGGAACTTTATTTGTTATCTTTTGTTCCTTTTTTAATAAAACGATGGATGACCGAGTGGTTTTTCGCCTTCAAATAAGATAGAAAATGTAGAGTTATTTGTGCTATCTCTTTAGAGACACTGTAAACCTAATAATGTGGTTTCTGTAATGATTTTATCTGTCGCCTGTCTATGAAATGTTCTAGTCCAGACTAGTTAACCGATTATGAGGATATAATAAATTCTTCTTTGCCACAGATCAAATGATCAAAAATTATTTCAAACTTTTCCCCCTTTTGAAATTTTTAACAATTTTTAATCCGATTCATCTTTTTAAAAAGATTTCGTGTTAAAATTAACCTAAAAACTGTTAACGTTTTAACTGAAATTGATATCACTACTGATTTTTTCAGTTTAATTTTGAGTTTATGTTTAAATGTTCTTTTTTTCAGTATTACTCTCTTATGTTTTATCGTAAACATTATACATCATTGGTTGCATATTGTTAAGAACGAAAAATGAGCTATGTGGGAGAGTTCAGATGAAAAATTATCCTAAATACAGTTTTTTAAAATCGGCCGCCATTAAAAAAATTAACTACTGAATTTTCTGGATAAAGAAACTTTTCCATTGGTTTGTAAAATGGTACAAACATACGATATTTGAGCAAAATTGGACAACTGTAAATAACAGCTACCTTTACACACAATATAAACAGTGAGTCAAAAATAGTACCAACTTTCTCCTAGCCTGGTAATTTTTATTCTATTCTTGATAGAAAGGTTAGAAGTTGTTCTACCTTAAAAAAAAACTATTAGGTACTACCCTGTGGGCACACACTTTATTGACCAGTTAACCAGTAAACCTCAACTTGGTGTATGTTATTTCTTGCGTTAGCTTTGTTGATTTGTGCTTTTCCTGTTCACGTTTCACCCTCAGGGCCAACTTTAATCCTTGATTTCTTTCTTAAGATACTATTTTAAGCTTCTAAATATAGTTCTAGCGTATTAGGCTAAGTTACCCATTTCATATTTAGCTGAATTTATACCATTTTTACGTAAAGTTGGGTTTAATCCTCCTCTTTCCTGTCAAGTCTCTCTTGAACAACTCTTGTTCTCCTCCGGCCCTGATGATTTTAGAGTATTCGAGAGTTAGGGGCCTATATTTTACGGTATTTTTTTTAAATATAAACCGATGGTGACTGAAAGGTTTTTCGAATTGAAATACCAGAGGGGAAAAATCATATTTTGTTTATCCGATATATCTACATCAAACAAAAGAACAAGCATGATCAAGCTCTCCCAACACATTGTTTTCTGTTACTTCGCCGTGTTTCTCTCACCTGTTCTTTCATACTTGTCAAGTGATAGGTTTCTTTTCCAATCTCAATACTGTTCTTTTGTTTGTTGTAGACCTGTAGGTTTAACACTTGATAACGAAAGTTGATCAAAACCCTCAAAATGTCGTGTATTAATATTTACAAACTTTGATATACGTTCGAATAAATTATGCAATTTGAACTTTTATTCTATAAAAATTGTTATAAAGTATCCTTTGGTTTCCTAAAATATAATAAAGTTATAGAGTAGCACTTAGGTATACATGAGGCAGTGGCACAATGCCATCGATACAACGTGCTTTATCATGTTGGCATCGCGGTGTGATATTTAAACAGCAAATTAGAAAGAGATTCTGCCAGATTAAGCCATTATACAGCTACGATAGCATTATTCATCCCCGTTGGGGCCTTCGTGTTTACCAAGAGATTTTCCTCGTACAGTTTTATTAGAAAATATAGTATTCAACCCACAGCATCTATTTATGAGAAAAAATTGTCTATTATTTACCCATACCCGTCAATAATATATAAATACTAATTTTGGTTATAATTTCGTCAACAAAAAAATGTGAGAATTTATTTTAAGAATTATTTATTTAAGAAAATAAGTGTAAATATTCCAATGCTCTTTCTTAGTTGGTGAAGTCATTGTATTAAATTTTTAAAAAATTTAATTTGGAGTTTTTGTCGCATTAAATAAATATTATGTTACCTTCAGGGGTTCTATATAGTGAGTATAGGCGTAGCAATACCGAGGGCCCTAGCTGGATCTACAGTTTTTCCCGTTTGGTCTTGTGTCCTTCTTTTTCAATGTTTCTATTTGGTCTTTCTTGACCAATTCTTATTCTCTTCCAACTCTGACGGTAATAGAGAATTCGAGGGCTAGGGAGTTTTTTTTTTTTTTTTTTTTTTTTTTACTTTTTGTATAGGCCTAAGGCGATGATGACTGCAAGGTTTTTGGCTTTTAAATAACAAATAAAAAACAAATAAATCTCAGTTTGGTATGTTATTTAAGTTTTCACAATTAGAAAATGTTTTTATTACTGACTGATCATCTAAACACCCTATACGACACAGTGATAAAAGTTGAAGAAGTAAAGACAAGTTTTAAGTGTGTACAGAAGAAACTGACATCGACCTACAGAACATTTGCGCACCTACAAACTCACTATGTTCTGTAAATGCGTTGTGTTGTAGTTTTTGTTATTTAGTTCAGTGTATTGACGATCTCAGATGAGTGATTCTGATGATGGGATAAAAGTCCAGAGGGGCGTCATTTTTAAAATAAAAAGAAGAAAAGAGGTCTCGTTACGGATATATAGTAAGATATTTGACGTGATGTTATATTCTGGAGTGACCTGGATAAAAAAATTAGTTCTTCATATATGTATGTATAATGCGAATAGAATTTGTTCATAGAATCCTTGAAAACTTGGGATTAGGATCCCTAAAGTCTTCAGGCCATTTAAAATTCCCTCCCTGAACATGTGTTCTGACTTCTCCTTCTATAGGAGCCGAATCTACAGAGGAATCTTTCAACCAACGTTTTAACAGATCTATTGCCTTCTAAGTACCGGATACGTTATTTATTTAAGTGGTACATTTTAAAACTTAAAACTGATACTAAATGTACTAATCTTTTGAATTTTCTGTGCTGATAGGTGGTCAATACTTGTCACTTTCATTGTTAACCTCTTCTGACAATCCTTCACTCATTCTTCACTGAAGCTTTTATTTTGAGCCTCGAGAAATCTAAGTATCCTTCTATCAGAGATCTACCCACAGTTACAGAAATAGGCAACTAAAATCTATGACCTAGGTACTTTCTTCATTTCTAAAATCTTTTTCCTTCATAGTTTGGTTCCTCCCCAAGTGCTTCAGTAAATTTCTAGTTAACAAGTCTCATGACTCCTGATCAACGACCCTAAAGAGACAGTTTAACATCCATCCGGGAACGATCAACAGTTTAAAATATGTAATATGATTCTGCTTTTTATATATTTATTATCAATGAGTTTACTAATATCCTTACTTCGCTCTAAATAAAAAGTTATTTATTTAAAAATTATTATTGAGCTTGACTTGTGAGATGTTTTAAACAAAACGACACAATTTAATAATTTTTTTTTTATTGAAACGAGTTTCGACGACAGTGTCGTCATCTTTAGTAATGCATGAAAAACAATTATAAATTTGTTATTGTCTAACTATTTAGAATGTTAAAATGGGCAAAGGCCACGCTCTTTCTGCTTACATACGGGGTGTGGCACAGTACTGGATTAGTTTTGATTTGATTATGTTAGTTCATGCTCAACTGAAGATGGCGACATTGTCGTTGAAACACGTTTGAGTTATTAAATACATTATTTGTAAGAAAATGTGTTCAAATTTTATCTTAACTTTAGTTATTCATTTAAATTATTATATATATAAATTTAAAATATATGTATATTTTTTTAATGAAAATATACTTATTTTATAGTAGTGAGTTTAACAATATATATATATATATATATATATATATATATATATATATATATATATATACTAGCTGTACCCGGCCACGCATTGCTGTGGCTCATCTGGTTAAATAGAAAATAAATAAAAGACATAAATAAAGACATAAATTAAAATATGTTTATTTAAACAATGCTTGTGGGTACACAATATTTTTTGTAGTTCCATTGTTTGTGTATATATACAGATTATCTGGTTAACGTAGCAATCCGTTTCTAGATCTAAGCCACACAATTCTAAATTTTGGCCCTGAGCTTTGTTAATGGTAATTGCAAATGCCAATCGAATTGGGAACTGCAATCTCTTAAATTTAAATCGCATGTCTGTTGGAATTAAAGGAATGCGAGGAATGAGGACATCATCATTTTTGTAAGGTCCTGTCATGATTGTTGCTTCTATGACGTTGTTTATTAATTGTTTCACTGCAAGTCTTGTGCCGTTGCAAAGCTTTGGCTGGTTGATATTTCGCAAGATGATTATCGGCACACCGATTTTCAATTGCATTAAGTGTGGTGGCATCCCTAGCAGATAGAGTGAATTTAAAAATTCTGTTGGGTAATTATTTGCTTCATTTGCTTCTACAACAGTGTCGACGGACTTGTATGTGACTACCTCACTTTGAATTTTAGTCTGAATAATATTATTTAGTTCGTAGATGTCTTTTTTCTTGGAGGCAAGAATAACTCGTTCACTCAGCCAATCGCAATTCTTATAATTGGTTTGAATATTGGGAAATACTTGAACATTTTTATGTTGGAAATATGGGACCAATTGAAACATTTTTTTAAATAAAAAGCTACACTATCCCAGAGTAACATAGAGTAGGATTCATTTTGATAAAAACATTTTTTATATTCCATATTATTTGTAAATTTATTTTGAAAATCGTAAAAAAATCTTTGGGCATTAAACCCAGTGTCTAGCAGCTGTAGTATCAATAAATAAACAACATTATGAAAAACTAAAAAATTACTATTGAAAGATGAAATTTATAAATATCAATAGAAACGTACTATGCCAAAGATATGCACAACAACATAAATTATGTGTGTATGTTGCCATTAAGGTAGGTAAAATAAATTAAATATAATTTTAGGTTAGGCCTAGAAAGATGAACCAATACATATTTCTTGAATGTACCTATTGGCATTCATTACCATAGCAGCCAATTTAATAAAATAACTGATGAAACAGTTGATTCGGATGTCCAGCTAGTACAAATAATATTTTTTAAGTTAGGCCTAGATTGAACCAACATATATTTCAACACACACAAAATAATAAAAGCTTGCGTTAAGATAATAATATTTAAAATTAAGAAAACAATATGTTACAATCTAATTTAAAAAAAAAAGACATTAGAATTTAATAGTAGGCTAGGCCTATTTATAATATGGTAAATGATATATTTTATAAATTGAAAATTGCCTCTTTTATTTATAACAATACAAAATCTCTGTCCTAATTAATATTCCCGAGAAAATAACATTGTGTACAATAACCTGTTTTAAAAAAGTTATTATTTATGTAACATTTAGATAAGTTTTTATTTAAATTGTAGGCCTAACTGTTACAATTTTATGTTTTGTATTTATAAAGATTCTTTAATTTTAAAATAAAGATATAAATATTGTCTTTTAAGTGTTTTTTATTTCATATTGATATATTAATTATCTTAGAAGTAATTAATTATATAGTTATGTTATTATAAAATTTGGAAGTGTAATACAGTTTAGATTATAAAATAAATGGGTTTTTTGAATTGTAGCCCTAGTTGTTACAATTTTATGTTTTGTATTTATTAAGATTTTTTAATTTTAAAAGAAAGATAAAAATATGACCTTTTAGGCCTAATTATTTTTAATTTTATATTGATAAATCAAATGGTTTAATATAGTTATTAATATTATAATGATGAAAATAGGTTATGACAAAAAATGTTATTTGAGTTATTGTAATTTTTTTATTTAATCTGTTTTAACCAAATGAAAGACGGTGAAAAAATACAAAAAATTATTTATACTCACGAAATTAATGCTATAGTAAATGTTATTGTACTAACGGAATGTCTTACAAAATAATTGATTTAAACATTTGTTAATTACAACAATACATTTGGAAACATTGAAAATATTTAATATAGTGTGTTTTGTTTTTACTTCAACAGATGTCGTTGTTCACAAAAACCTATCTTAAAAGATAGAAATCCAAATACATACAGTTGTTTGAAGTTTGAAATCAGCTGATAATGGAAATATAGGAAACAGTTGACTACAGCTGTTATTATTATAGTCCATAAACATATGTAATGGCGCTTGTATTTTTGTTAAATATTGAGCATATATTTTGTTGTTTTTATGTTCATTAGATGCTACAGTTTTTCAAAAAGTATATAAAAACACTCGTGGATTCGAATGGAATACTGTGTCCAAATTTCAAAGCAATCGGTGAAGAACTTTCTGAGATTATCGATTTTGAACAAACGCACATTTACATTTTTATTTATATAGATAGATAGATAGATTAAGTATTAGAGCCTTAATTTAAAATCTTCTGATGTTCTATTTAATAAATTTTAATACTATTATTTAGGAAAACTGAACTGTCCAGAAAAGCATCCATATAGTTTTAATGGCTTCTAAATATACACTGAAAAAAATTATTCAATTGTTTTTTTTCAACAAAGGCGTACAGAGAGATTGTTTTTATAAGTTCATTGTTCTTATGCAATCTTGTTTATTTTTGGGGGAAAGATGAAATGTAATTTATGATCCTACTTATTCAAGAAACTGTTAATAATTTATATATTTAAATATGATTTTACATTATTCAATTAAAATTTAGAATGTTGAATAGGGTTAAATAAATTCTCTCAAAGGATAAAGAAAAATATCTTATATTGATATATATATATATACACAATTTCTATTCATATCGGCGAAGAAAGTCCCGCGATATTCTTCTCCAATCACAAACTTCTGTGGGCGTGTATTTTATAACTAACGTCTTGCTTCTAATGGTCGCCATCTTAGTTCCAGATTTTCGTTCATATTTCGACAGATTATGTCTTTGTTATTAAATATTTATATGAACTCAGGTGATGTTTTATATTTAGAAATATCTACTTCGTATTTCTGTATATCTCATTTTGTCTCTAGGTCTTCTGTATTTTTATAATCGGCGAAAGATCGGAGTTATATTTTCAATTCGGTTATTTTCCAAGTTGACCTTTCACGTCTAGATAAAAACAAATTATTTAAGTTTTCTTGTCTTTAACTGTGTATTTTTATTTTTTATGGATTAATCAAATTCTTAGGCGCAATTTTAATATAGGTTTTGATTTGTTTTAGATTGACAATTTTCTGGATTAGTTATAATTGGGTCGGAAGATATTAGATTTAGAATTTGTTTTGATTCGAGTCTTATCTTTTTGCCGCTAGGCGCGTGTATGTTGACGTTTAAAATCAAATGAATGAAATTGACTTGTTTTTCTTTTTGTATTTAATATCCTTTAAAATTAAAATTTCGCAAAATCCTTTCTTAGTGAGCGTCTATGACCTCATACAAATATGCCTTTAAATTTTGGTATCAATATCTTTGTTGGTTTTTGCTCTACGTTGATTCTCTGTCAGTCATTCAGTCAGTCAGTCAGGACAAAGCCGTTTATATATATAGTGATATATATATATATATATATATATATATATATATAGACTTTCTAAAACAAAACTTTAACATAACACGATTTTTAGAGAATGAGGCAACTCTGTGACAGTTGCGTAAGTTCTCCTTATTTCTTGTGTCGTCCTTAGTGAGGGCAAGTAATGAGGGAGTGAGTCTTAAGCAAGCAATTACACTTCGAAGGAAAGTAAACAGAGACCGAGTGTTTTACAGAGGCTCCGAGTTTATTCATACATTGCTTTCAAATTCCAAAATAGAAAAAAAAATTTAAATTAAATAACATTTTAAATACAAATATGTTTAAATTATCAGTCAAAAATATATTTTCTTTTAATAACATTTAGTATAATAATTTTAAATAAAAATTGTATTGTAAAAGATAAAACCTTTTTGGAATTTACTTTTGTAAAATATTCTTTAGATTTATATAATTTAAAAATCATGAAAAACATTTCTGTTTTAATTTTGTTTCAAAATTGTTAGTCAATAATTGAGTTTACATAAATTGAAAATACTTCGTTTTAAAATTTTCTAGGATAAGAAAAATATACCTAGTACTACATTTTATGTATTGGGTAGAAAAATGTATTTGAAAATATGGTTTGAAATACATGACGAGAAAACGCCTCCAGTAAAACTTAAAATGTACCATGATTTACTGACTTATTTCTTTATTTCTCCAAGGAACATAACTCTATCAGCCTTTATTGCCTTCACCTGTCCATAACTCCTTTCCCACCATTCCTTTGCAGTATATCCTCGGACGTCCTCTTCTATCTATTCCAGAGCCTAATTTAATTCACCACACCATCCTCTTTCCTTTTTTTAAATATGACAAAAATTTTACGTTATGTTTCCTATAACTTAGCTCTAATTGCATTCATTTGCTGAATTCTTGATATTCTGGGCCATCTTATGTTCAATATATATATATATATATATATTTGAACATATATACACATATATATATATCATCCCCTAGGGATCACCTATAGTGAGTACAGGGTTGTCAATACCAAATAACTTTACCTGGATTTACTCCCTTTTTAATGCAGTCTTGGATTAAATCCCTCCCTCTAATATTTCCTGTTTGGTATCTTTTGATAAACTCATGTTTTGTTTAGATCCTGAGGCTGTTAAAGTGGTTGAGGACTTTCATTTATGTTATTTTCTTCCTTTCTCAAGTTAATAGCGACTGAGAGGTTTTTGCCTTTAAATGTTAACAAAGTTTTGTTTTACTTATTCTTCTTGACTCACAACTGTAAAGGAGTAAAATCATTTGTTCCAAAATCATCAGTTTTGTTTTTTCACCCAACTGAATAAATTGGCCTAATCTCTTTTTCTCTAAGTTGCAAGTTGTCTATTCCTCCATCATGGAAAAATAAACATTATTGGTATTATTATTTCTTAGTGAGGACCCTAGTTGGATGTACATATTTTTTATGTAGTCTTAGTTTAGATTCCTCTATTTCGTTTTTCCTTTAGGTCTCTTTTGACCAACTCTTGTTCACTCCCGACTTTGGTCGTTATTACTGTATTTGAGGGCTAGGGTTTTTATTGTACGTTCTTTTTTGTATAAGGTGAGGATGATTGAGAAGATTTTTGCCATTAAATAATAAGTAAAGAAAAATATCTCATAAGTTTGGTAGCAAAAATTAATTTTATTTCTATAAATTTTTAATTATTTTACATTAAAAATGGATCACTCGTCTTGAGTATATTTTCTTCACGTATCTGGATAAATGGGACATTGACTAAACATTAAGATTTCCTTATAAACAAATTTGCATTTGTTTGTAACATTTATAAGAATCATTTCCATGACTGTGTTTGACGCTAAGAGAAATTGGCTTCCAATATTATTTTCCCTCACATACATTGAATTTATGTGTAACTTTATTTTCTGTTAAAATCTGTTTATTAAAAACCAATTACTACTTTAATTTCATCTAAAATCGAGCATGTAACTTCATCTCTACTGAGTTTTTTTCACGTACACGAAAACAAAAATTATTAACAAATTAAAGAATACGTAAATTTTTGTGTAGGTCCACACATTTTTGTTTCATGTAAAGATTTTGGTACAATACAAGTGAAAAGTCAATTTGTTGGTTGAATTTTTCACAACTGTTACTTATTTAAAGTGAAGAATGTTATGTTTTCGAGAGAATAAAAATATTAACTGTGACTTTTTATTAAATTTTGTTAAAATTTTAGTCTTTTAAAGAAATTGTTGTCTATCTTTAATAAACACCGGTTGTAAAGTTGTCGGTTAAAGAAAGGAAATAGAACTGAATATCTCAAAATCGAGGTAAACAATTTTGATCACATTTCTATTAAATATGAATATTTATAACATATTCAATGTGCCAAACCACAAGTAAAAGATGTATTAGGTTCCTGTATTATTTTGAAAAAAACTAAATCAAACTTCGTTGGCAATTAGCAGATGACAGATAGGTGTTATTTATGTTAAAATAATACTGATTTGTTATAATTAAAAATTGATATTTCATCAAAAAATCAAAAAATTTATGATATAACTTATTCTCTAGTGATTATATGCAGAAAGTAAAAATAATAAAACTATGAACTTCCTAAAAGTTTTCCTCTTTGTTATTAAAAGGCAAATAACTTTTCGGTCATATACGTCTTATAAAAGAAAAAAATAGAAAAGCTTAAAATAAATACCCTCAGTCCTCATATTCTCTAATAGCCTCATTTCGGTAGAGAACAAAATTTTGTCAAGAGAGACCTAATAATAACGATTATAGAGATGGATCTAACCCAAGACTGCACGAAGAAAGGTGTGGAAATAGTTAGGATCCTCAAGCTTGTTTACACCCTGGGATTCACTATAAATGAGCCCTTGATTAAATAAAATTTAGTTTCATCACAATGGATGGAATCAATAAAATTAATGTAAATATTTGAAAGTCGAAAAATTTAGATCGAAACAAAATACAATATTTTAAAAGAGACATATATGAAAATCAGTATTTTCAACGAAATTTTACTTAAAATAGAAAATTGATAAGTCTAATATTGTGTTAGTCACCAAAGGTTTTCACAAATAAAAATTAAAATAATATAATCGTTTTAGGTTAAACAAATAACCGCCGCAGTGTCACTTAAATGAATTAGAAGAAATTCAATTTTGGGATACATGTTCATAAAAGATAAGAACGGAATGAAACGAAAGCGTATGATTGTAGATATGTCTACATCAGGTTATCCCTTGAGAGAAATTCGAGTTTGTGTCTGGCCTGGAATAACAAATTCATGAAATGAATACAATTATCTAAATTTAAATACATAAATTATACTTGGGTTACGCTGTAATAATTACAACGGAATAGTAAAAATATTTGTTTAGCTTGATACAAATTATGAATTTTACAGGATGATTATCTGTTACACCCGACGATGTGTGGTGAACATTTCAACGATATGGATCCAGCAATGATAGAATAGATTTCCAAAAGTTGCCTTAAATTTACTTTTTCAAATATTTTCTACGTAATTCATGTTTTTGATCCAAGAGTTATGGCTGTACTTTAATGAATTTATCAGGATATTTTCATTACATATGTATAGGTCTTATGCTTTTTAATATTTGTATGGGTAACAAATGCACTCAAAGGGTTACACGAACTCACATTTCACCTCTTTTAACTCTTTAGTTATCAATTTTAGGATAATATTTATACAGGGTGTTGCAAAATTGTGTTTCTAAAATCAGAACGTAGTTTTCTACATCAAAATTAAGAAAACGTTCCACGAAACCTATGTCTGGAATTGCCTAGTTCCCCAGATATTCGCCATTTTTGTTTTTTTATAAAATATGTTTTATCTCCAGAACGGTTTGACGGATTGAAATGAAACTTAACATGGGGTCCAATAAGGGGAAGAAATATTTTGAAAAAACAACCAACCTAACACAATAATCCGTTAAAAATGGCGACTGCTTAAATTTTTCATAAAATTTTCCGTTTTTGAGTTATGATTTAAAAAATTTGAACAGATTATTCAATTAAGTTTTTTATTATTATTTTAAATAGTTCTCTACCTCATTAGGTACCATGCAAAGTTTCATTTCAATCCGTCAAAAAGTTTTGGAAATAAAAAAATATTTTGTGAAAAAACAAAATGTCGAATATTTGAGAAATTATACGTTTTTGGACATATGTAGCATTCTTCTTATATTTCGATGTGGAAAACCACTTTGCTATTAAGGGCCCTAATTCCTTAAAGGCTTAATTTTTGAAAATCATTTCTTAGTGGAATCCTTACTTCATGGGTGGAATATACTCCGCGAAATTCACGTTTCTTGGTACAAGATTTTGTGCTATACACATATATAGAAGACATATGGGTTTTTGAATTCGTGAATACACAATTTACCCATATTAGAGACTTCTCGGTGGCCGTCTTTTGTAAAATTGTTCTATAGTGTGTTCTAACTGAGTCTACACCTTTTTTCATATAGTCTTGGATTAGATCCCTTTCTATCATCTTTCCAATCAGGTCTCTCTTGACGAACCCTTGTTTTTATGACGCTATTAACGTATCGAGGGCAAGGAGTCTTTATTTTAAAATCTTTTCTTACTTTTTATTTAAAATGAAGGGCGTAAGGTTTTTGCTTTTGCAGCTAAATGATAATTATGGTTTTTAAAAAATTGTAAAATGCTGATAAATTTTGACAGACGTCGGATTTGTTAGGTTTTTTTAATCAATTTGTTAGAACTAATTTTGAGAAAATCGGAATATTTGGTTTACGAAAATTTCCACCTTAGATTTTGAGTTTAATTGGCAATGTGAGAATATTTGTACACCGAACTTTAAAACTTGTGAACGACAAATAGTAAGAATTTAATTACAAAACCTTTATGGAAACATTAAATTTTTATTAAAGAGATATTTTTTTTACACATATCAAAGCTAACTTCTCTGTTACATTGGGAAATAAATAAAATAGTAAAATATCTATAAATTATCTTATTAACTTCTTTAAAGGATTTAAGCTCTCACTTACGAGTAAGAAGTGTATTACGATTAAACCTTTAACTGAATGCAACAATCGACTTCAGAGGGTCGTTACTCCCAGAGGAAATCGACAGAGAATGGACATATTTACTTTTAGTAACTGGTAAACCCCATACAGAAATAGGAAACTGTTGTTAAGCGTTGAATGCTTTCCCTGATTGTATGTAGTTTTGTTTCAATCAAGATGTTTTTGCTTAAAATGGTTAAAAAAATAATAAATGTTTAACTAATAATTTAAAGATGAATTTAGAAGTACAGATAGATGACCATAAACCATTAAAATAAAAGAATAATAATAAATACAAAATTACATGGATAAAAATTACTAAACAACTAAATGAGTAATAACAATACCAGAAATTATGGACAAACAAAAATAAATAAAGAGAAAACAGAAAAGATAATAATAATAATGAATAGGTTTTCAGTAATAACTCAGAAATAAAATAACATATAAATGAAACACTGAGAAAGCTTAAGTGTATATCAAATGTTTTAAAAACATACGAGCACATACACATTCACACAAACATACTTAACAAATTCAAGTATGAAATGAATTCCACCACACCTCGTGCAATTACAACACACACCAATATGACTCCTGAGTTACCTAGTAAACTGAAAACGTCAATAGGTAGATTTTAAAAAGTCAGAAAGTTCCAAAACGGTATGTGGACAATGTAAAAGATTTGTTCTATATTTTGGTACAATACACACTCTTTGAAACTCTTCAATAAACAGAGAGTTCAGAATTTAACTACGAAAATATTTTCCTACGTTTTTAAGGTTATTTCATTGATTTTTCAAAATAATTTTCAATTTTCTAACATGACGGACAATTTCTTTTATTATTTACAAACAAATGTCTTTTGAACAATAGTGTTACCATAACCTCAAATTATTAATAAATATGGAAACAGCTGTTTAGTAAAATCATATGGTGGTTTAGTTGTCTGTGTAAATATCAATGTGCGGTTACTAGGGTTTTAGGATGTAACTTACAAAGATAGGGGCAACGCGTAGACCTTGTTTGTTGACCCTGTGGAATAGACATTGTAACCGCTGGCCGCGCAATCTTTGTGGATTTTACTGTCGGAAGATTTAAAGAGGCGGAAGCTGTTTGAAGTTCAATTTTCTGTTCATCTCTCGCATGCAGAACAAGTTAGTGGACTGTTTAATCTTGTTGAAGGGACAAACAAGGCTGAGTTGCACAAAATGGTCGCAATAGAATTTTTTTTCATCTTGAACAATTTTTCGTTATTCTAAATATAAATTTAAAATTCAAACATGAAACTTGATATTTCAATAATTCGTTTTTTTCAAAATTCTAATATTTATTATTGATTTAGCATTTTTAAAGAAACTATAAGTTATTAGTTTTCGTATTAAAACAAAAATTATGAAAATATATCCTACAATACTCTTTTCTTTCTTTTTTTTCAATGTTACGGGCTGTGATAGCCTCCATCAGAGGCCTCACCGACGTCGACCTGAAGGTCTTTTGCCGCCCCAAGTTCCATCATACACCCACTCAGTAATACCTGTCATCCTTATGAAGGAACAGATGCTACCTATAGGGTTGTCAGGATGGTTTCCATCTCCTTACCCGGAGGGCCTAGAGAGTATAGCCTTGCTCGTCCTAACGCCTCACACTCTAAGAGAATGTGTTCTGCGGACTCTTCAGCCAAACCACATTTCCTGCAATAAATTCCTACAATACTCTACTAACTACCCAAAGTGTTCACAAAGGAATACATTTTTCAAATTACTAATATATCTATTGTATATCTTCAGGTACACGAACTTTGGTTTGACTTATATAATATAAAGTAAAATACCGGGTCTTTCGAAATTAAGTTAAAATTTAAATTGACTATAGTTTTCTTTTAACATAGAACAAAACAAAGTACATAAATAAATAGAATAAATAATAAAAAACTTAAAATTAAGTCAATTCTAACATGTTAAAACAACAGTTCAAAATGGTCGCCATTATTTTTCTGGAGACTACATTCTCCGTATTCAGTGTTATTTGTCAAAACATTTTTTGCATTTAAGACTTCGGCAACAATAATTTTATCTCTTATGAAAGGTCTTCCTGGCTTTTGTTGTCTTCAACGGAGACACGGTGTTTCCAAACTTACAAACTAGCTTTTTATTCCCGACTTCACTACTCGAACCGTTCTAAGTACAAAACTTTCGTAACCCGGGCGATAAACTCCGTTAACATTCATAATAACACTGATACAAAGCGTGTTTGTAAAGGTAAAGTTATGATGGAATAAAAATCAATTTAATAAATTGTAAACTACTACAAGTTTACCACATAATAGATTCCTGTGTTTGAAATCAGTCAACAATGAGAAAACTTGTTGCTATGGCAACAATAAATAGCAATGAAAATGTTTTTTCGTCATACTGTTTCAAAAACAGCTGTTTTCAATACATGCATTCAGATGCTAAAGTTGTTAATTTTGGTCCTAGGGCCTAAAAACATTGTCTGTGGTCGAGGTCATCAGCTGTTATTTCGTTTATACGAATTAATTAACGATTGTAAAGCATCTATAAAAACAACCGAAACTCTCGATTGTAAATAACTGTTAAAACAGCTGTTACCATCGATTTGAAAGTAAATAGGTTATAACATTTTAGTTTTTGTGAAATTGTTTTCTTATATTATTTGCAGTATAGCGAAAAATATAGTTCATAACTTGGACTGATAGAAGCTTTTCGATCCTCGTTCATTTTCCGGAACTTGAGCTTGTATTGAAAAGCTTCACTTTTTGTCCTAGTGATGAAATATACTATACTAACTGCACATAATAAAGAAATTTTCTAGGGGTTGAGACAAAAACGAAACCACTACCATTTTACTTGCTTTTGAAAGACCCGATATTTCAAGTACACTCAGAAATTTAAAAAATAGACTACCAACAGTCCAAAATGGATATATTAAATATTATTTGTTTGTTTGTTTATGTATTGAATAGGTGGACATCTTCTTAATTAGAAGCGTCCGTAATTAGATTATTAACAAAAATAAAAATTAACTGTTAACAAAATGGTTACAAAATAAAATATTGTTTAAAATACACAACGGAAAGAAATACTAAATTAATTTTACCATTCATAAAAAACTTATCTTTCCCAATGGGAAAAAGCACATCGGATGTATGTAACCAAAATGGTTTTTTAAATGCATATAAAAGTTCCCTTCCTCCCAAATCTATTGGAAACTTTTTACTATATCCTTTATAATGTGAGTTTTACTTTACTCACATTATATTCCAAAATATTCCATAAAGCAACAATATATTTCGTTTGAATCCATACAATTTTATTAGTTAATGCAAAACTGTTTTTTGTTTTTGTTACTAGCTTCTTTTTTGAAAGTTATCCTACCCAAAGGAAACAAAACCAAAATCAATAGTTAATACAAAATTCTAACGACCTCATTAAAACGACTACGTTTCTCAGTTCACTGAAGATGACGAGTCAGTAGTTGAAACGTCATTTTGTTGATAAGTTTTCTTGATTATAAATATTCCTCCGATTATATTATAAGTTTTCCGAAATATATTTTAAGTGAAAAACTAAAAAGTTTAAATTATGAGCGGTTGTAAGTTTTTAATTGAAAACGACAAAACTACAATAAACAATTACCGTCATATTTCTCTTAAACAACTTGATTAAAAATATAAAATACGATGAGTATCTACAGGTCAAGAGCAACCAATTTCTGAAATTGATACAGTTTCAATGAAGCGTATTTAGGTTAGATCCGTTATCTAGTACAAAGTGCAATTCTACTAAGTACAAATATAACTTAAGATTAAAAACGTTGATTTGATTTCGTCACGAAGTAAGTTTTACTCCATTTTATGGCAGCAATAGTAATTAAAACCGGAACAAGTGAGGTTTCCTTTAAGTTTTATTTAAATTGAATTATTTCCTCCACGAGGTTCACATCGACGAGATAAATTATTTGAGCACGTAAATCTTAGTATTTATCCGGACGAATTCCAAACAATAAAACTTCTAAACATGACATCGTTAGGGTCGTGAAATGTTGAATTAGTTCTAGTCTTTCTTAGAGTAGTTGGTAAATTATTATTTTATTTTTAGTTAATTTTTTATTTAAATAAATTAGAGAGACTGGCTTTGATAGAAATAAATAACATGTGTACGCCTGAAATGCCACTCATCTGCTGTAGTTTAGTTTAGTATTCTAAGAACTAAAATGATCCCTATATCACTTTTAATGCATGTTCTTCTTTATACAACACTAGAATATTGATATTTGATATTTTAAAACGATGGTAAAAAAATAGTTTTGTTTATTAACACAGTTTCATAATTTTATGACTAAATTTAATGGTTAAAAATTAAATTCTTACGTACAAATCTCAGGGTTAGAAATTAGTTTCCATGGAAAATATTGTTTATAGTGAAAATTTTGGAAGTGGATAAATCCTAGACTATAGAAACTTAGGAACACCCTAATTTAATATTTGGATATCAAGTTTAATATACAACGTTTGAATCACTCATCATATTCAACACCACATTATTGATATTTTATATTTTACTAAAATGTAGTCTTGTTTATTGACAAAGTTTCGTAATTTTATGACTAAATTTAACGGTTAAAATTAGATTCTTACGTCATTTTATGTCTCTCTGTTAAAAATTAGTTAAACGGAAAAATATTATTTAAATTTTTAAAACCGAAAATTGTGTGTTTATCTGATAATTACAAGTGGTTTTATGATGATGTCTCTCCATGGAGTTTTAGCTTAAATGATTGCATAGATTTTAATCTGTAATAATTTCAAAATGGAGTGTGATCACAAATATCTATACAGCATGTTTGGTAACGTAAACACGAAATGATTAGTTACAAATTAGTACAAAAAACAGTTTAATAGTGGAAGTAACTAATTGGTTAAATTTAGAGTTAAAATAGTATTTATTTTGCATATCATTAGTATTAAAAAATGTTAGTCAATTTAAAAAATTGCGTCCGTTTGAAACAGATTCTTTACACTTTCTTCTTCTTTCAACTTCCATAATCATAGATCATTGTATACGTGTTTGAAATGTGAATATATTAAAGATCGTGATTTGCGAATTGGAATATCCAAAATAAAAATAAAAAATCATTTCCTATCAAGTTAGCTACCTCCTAAATATGGTATATACGAGACGCTATAATCTCTGTCTTCAGTTTGAAATACATCTGTCTTTTAACAAAATAAAAAGTAGGAAAAAATGTGGACAGTAAAATGTAAGGAAGACAAAATAGCAACGCATTGTCAGTTGAGTTGCGAGCAATTATTTTTATTTTACTATTTCCAATTATTGAGCAAGTACCGTAGTCTGTTATAAAAATTGCTTAATTGTGGCGTCACTCTTTATATCCCTAGACCCTTTTAATGCAGAGGCAGTTTTTGTAACTTTTTATATCTTTAAATCATTCTATGACTGCAGTTTTTGCAGTCCTTTTCCCCCATACTCATTCTATGGAGAGGCAGTTTTGTATCCTTTTATACGCCATTCTATACAAGATTGATTTTTGTAACTCTTTCTATCCTCAGACATATTCTATACAGGACTGTGTTTGTAGCGTAATTTTTAATCTCTGACATATACTATCCAAAACCGGGTTGTACAGCTCTTTCTATCTCCAGATTTTTCCAGGACCAGTTTTTTTATCTTTCTATCACCAAAACCATTTACTCAAGTCCTGTTTTTGTAACCCTTTTCATCCTCTAAACTTTATCTATCTGGGTTGAGCTGTTATAGCTATTTATATCTTCAGATCCAATCAATCCAGGACCAGTTTTAAAACCTTTTCTATCCGCAGAGCCAGATTTATGTCCTTTTGTGATTCAAAAACCTTTCTTATCAGCATTAATTTTCTTTTGACATCTAAATACTTTCTATTGAAGTCCAGTTTTTATAGTCTTTTCTATGTTAAGACACTTAGCATTTAGTACTATACGAGGATAAAATAAAGCAAAAGCTTAAAGTTTCAAATATTTAATAGTATATTTATTTGAATAATATTTGAAACTTTAAGCTTTTGCTTTATTTTATCCTTGAATATGGAGTTTCAACAAGAAATATCTGCTATTACATTAAAGTTTAGTACTATATTTGTACAATTTTTCATACACTTTCTATTTAGGTTCAGTTTTTATAGTTATCTCTAGAATCAATCTAGTTTTGTAGCAGTTTCTATCTAATGATTAGAATAATTTTAAATCATTAACTCCAAAGTGATTATATCTAACAATTTTTTATTAGATGGGTAAATTCTATGGACCTTCCCCTAAAAATATGTTGCAAGTTAGGTTTATCATTTTTTGTGAATTTTGTAAAAAAAAGTTTGCAATATTCTATAAAAAGACCTACACAACTTAAGAGTAATATCTATATTTGCAGTTATTTTCTAGTAATCAAGACCTTTGAAATGACTCGATGGCGATTTATATTTGAACAAAAAAATTAACGCTACAAAATATTTGTGTCACACCAAAAATATTCTAAATATCAGCCTTCTAAATTTGCAAGTTTAAAAGTTCTTTAACCTCCATTGAACTTTTTTGACATATATTATGATAACAGTGTCAAATACTCCTATGGGTAGGATCGGTTTACATTTCATGGTCTAGGATGTTGAAGTTTATGAGGGAAATTGAGAAAACTGGAATATAGTGATAATTCTATTGTTGATTAAGTACGTATACATTTGATAAAATGTTAACTTGTATTTCTAACCTAAAATTAAATATTTATAAGCATTAAATGCAACAGACACTACATATCCTAGCCTGGCTTAGTTGTCTATTTCTGCTAATGCATGTGGGGAACCACGACGTAGCAAGGCTTAGTTCAACATGTTATGTATGGCAACATCAGTACTATGTTACCCATAGTATAAATTAATAGTGAAATTTTAATATACACACTCTATACTCGATTTAACGTTTAGTTGGCAGTGTATATTTAATACAATGAAGCAGCCTTGTACGGTTAAACACTTCGGACTAAATTACTCACAATAAAAAAAAATAAAAAAATACTCGGAATATATAAAAATAAAATACATTCTACTTCTGTAAGAAAAAAAAATCCCCTAAACAATAAAAAATACTCGTCATCAAATACCTACTGGAGCTTTCAAAAGTAAGTTTAAATTTTAAATGGTTCTGGTTTCGCTATTTATTGTCCAATTCTCGAGAAAAACTCTTTATTGTGTGCAGATACAATTTGGATTTATTAAAACATCAGCTGTTATTTTTATCTGTTGCCATAGCAACGAGTTTTATGATATTTAAAACACGATGTTTATGCACGATAGAGGACTTCATAATAACTATTTATAATTAATCTTTGATAATTGTGTGATAGGAAGGCAATGTCCAAAAGTCTCCGAAACTAAATCTGATGTATTTTTGGCAATGGCGCTTTTTACAGGATAGAGTGTAACATAAAAAAAAGTGTTGAAGAAATGAAAGAAGCAATTATTCAAAACGTAGCTGATATAAATGACAATACGTTAAGAAATTCCAAACATAGCATAGAAGAAAGGTTTACTTCTTTTCCAGAATTACAAAAGCCTATTTCAAATATCTCCTTTCATAAACCTAACAAAAGTAAGAATTTAATTTTAATTTTTTTAAATTGAATCTGGTTTGATTCCAAAGAAATCTTGGTACTTTATTTTGTTCTGTTTAAAAAAAACAAATAAATGATAGTCATTTAAAATTTCAATTAAATTTATACAGTAAATGTTATATTTCGATTTCAACTCTCACCAGAGAATTTTACTAGATTGTTATAACATAATATCAGATATATAGTCTGGAACAGAGATTGTTTCTTAGTTAGTGTATATTTCATGATCTTGACTTAATCATTAAGAATTTTAACACGTCACATACTTCATTTCTCCTTATTTGAGTTTGTGTGACAAAAAGGTGTTGAAATCATTTTGTAATCTAAAAGAAAGAAAACATACCAATAGGACAATCCAGACATACAGGGTGATTTTTGTGAGTGGGCACTATTTATATATCTTAAACTATTTATGTAAAACTTTGAATGGGAAACTGTCGTTAATTTGGATATAAATTAAAATCTATTTTGCTAACTCTGAAAAATGGCCGCCTTTTTCTAATATGGCTACCAACGTTTTAATATTTTATGAGGACCGCTATTGTTTTCGGATTCTGTATAAAATTTTAAGGTTTTTCTATTCTTGGTTTTTGTTTGTTAAACTTACTCGTTTAAAAAAAATATTGAGCTTGACTTATGAGATAATATTAGATAGAACAACAACTCGAACACAAGATTTTACAAAAAAAAAATGTTTACCTAATCAAACGCGTTTCAACGACAAAGCCGCCATCTTCAGCGTTTAGGAGAAATAGGGGTTTAAAGTTTCGAACATTTGACACTATAAGATTCACTTTCAGGAGGGGATTTTACATACTTCCAATTATCGTTGAATCTAGAAAAAAAAATCTAGTAGGCATAGTCTAGGATGTGTAAACACTAATGTTGGACTACAAATAAAACAAATAATTTATGCAACTAGAATCTAGTGTAAAGTAGTAATAAGGTAATATAACTTTTAAAATCGAATATCTCAGAAACTGTTAATTAAAAAAAAATAATTTAAACGGCCGCTAGTTTTTCATTTATAAAAATAAAGTCTTTGTGTTTGGTACTCTTGCAAAACGTAATATAAAAACAATGATTATACCAAATCTGAACTCAATACCTAATCTATATCTGGAGTTATAATAAAAATTTAAAAACGGCGGATGGACTCATAATGAAGCCGAATTTGATATTGTATATGTGTTACATATATATATATATATATTTTTTTTAATGCATACACATATCTTTTTACCTACTTATTTCATTACAGTATAACGAAAATAATGTGTGTATGTACGAGTTAATTTTCTATTCGATTCATTTCTATTATTTTGTAAATATTTACCCAATTAAAATAATTAAGGGTTTTAAAAAATTTACTATACCAATATATTTGAGTAAACTGTATATTAAAATAATAAATGATTTACACTTCTTAGTCCTGTTTGTTTTACTGAAAAAAATTCCAAAATAATTTTTTTTTTGTGGACATATTTTAATTATTTGTTTAAATTTTAGTTAATTAACAAGTTTTAGTTCAGTGAGTAAGATTTAGAGGGATGATATAATAAAAGGAAAATTGTTTAATATTTTACAGTCAAATAAACTTCTCCCTTATTAAATTGTTTAAAGGTGTTTTTCATCAAGGATTTGTTCGACAGGGTTATGATGAACTTTATTAACTGTTTGGATGAACACAGTAATTTGTCAATTCTAAAGCAATACCCGAAAAACCTGGTATTTGTTTAACCAGGCGGAGGGGGGGGGGGTTATTTTTAAACCAAAACTGTCTGCTGTGGATGTTATTTTACTGTAATAAAAATTATTTTGCTGTATAACCGCTCGTGTAGCACCTAGATAGCTTTTCAACACATTGGGTTCTCGTCACCGTGTTAATAGTCTTTGCTTCTAATCTTAGCTTACTATAACCCATTATATTGGGTCAACACAGTAACATATTGAGACATCAAGGGATTTGAACCTGTGACGTTTCACAAGACACTTGACCTACCTACATAATTTTTTTTTAAATGTTGTATTTTAAAAAATCTGTAAAACATTGCCCCATCTTTCTTACTACGAAATAATCTGTGTAGAATCAATAGACAAAACCAAAAACCAGCTCAAAATTTAGGTTAGGAACCGCCAAAAGATTAAAACATAAAATTTTGTCTATTTCAAGATTGAATTTTGAATTTTAATATAAGTTTACTAAACATATAGTGTCCAAATATATTGGTAAATATATCAACAACAAAACAAGATGATTGGAACCATCAAGGTACTTACCTAACCCCGTCATAAAATATTATACAATATAATAAATGTTTATATATTGTTTATTTGTATTTGTTATAAATGCAATGCTCAAATGATAGTTTCTGGGCTCTTATATGAATTGTTAAATTATTAGTAGATTAAGGGGGGTCTTGCCCAATAGGGTAAATTTGTTTTAAACAGTTGTTACATATGTTTTATGAACTTCCTAATTGAGTATATCATTACTTTCCGTCACCTAAACAGGTCTTGTAGATGTCTATATTAAACAATCTCTACACTCGCTTCGCTCGTCTCAGTGTGTCGACCCTAGTGAGTCTTGAAGCTGTATATGTGTGAAGGAAACTCTGCTCGCAAAGCTCGTAATCTACGTATCTTGTACCTATAAGAATTTCACAATATCTTGGGACCTCAAGGGTTCGAAATTACATTTTTATAATAACTTCCCTGTGTGTCATCTTGGAGAAGTGGAAGTTGTTATTCTTACCATAATGAACCTTATAACCTAACCTAACCTAAATAACTATTATGTTAAACCTATTATAACCTAAATAACTATTATGGTAAACCTATTATAGCCTAACCTAGCCTAACCTAATGCAACCTAAATAACTATTATGTTAAACCTATTATAACCTAACTTAAATAACTATTATGTTCATCATATTCTAACCTAACCTAAATAACTATTACGATCAAGTCTTGTCTAATTCATGTTTTATTTGTTTATTCAGGTAACGGTGATTGATAATAAAACAAGTTAAGAAACAAGGACATCAAACCACAACTAGTATGTATTTTTGACTGTTTTTATTTAACGTAATTATTTATAATTTTTGATTGAATTTTATTATTATTATTATTATTAATAATCGTTTGATTTATAAACCACTGCACAGACAAGAGACATGATATAAAAAAATTGTATTAACTCAAAACAGATATACAAAAACTGAACATTAGTTTCTTTATGCTTCATATATATTTCATTTATAGCCTACTAAGTTTGAGTAGTTTATATTGAGAAAAGAGAATTTATCAGGTTTTTGTTTTATTTTTATTCTATTACAAAGAAATGGCGCAACAATATTACACAAACTCACCGCCCCAAAACCAAATAACGGAATCAAAATGAATCGTCACTAAAAATGTCATTTCGGTAGAATTTAAACTATGTACACCCAGTTTGAAAAAAATCATGTATTTCAAAAAGCTTAAACTTGTATTTCATGTGCCTGCCTCAATGTAAGTCGTATTTGATTAAAATCTAACTTTTAAAGACGATAGATACTGAAGGTTATTTTTGTGCGTTATTTCTGAACCGTAATATTTTTCTACTTGACATTTTGCATATTAATGTCCAAATATCATTAAAATTTGAATAAAATCGGTAGAGAAAATTTTGAGGAATTAAGTATTGTTAAAACGCCTTGGCCATTTTTGGTTTTTTACTGATAGCTCACGAACCAATTTAGGTGAGATGGCAATCAATACGTTTTGTTTGAGTGCTTAGGGGTTTCTCTTCAACATAATTTATATTTTTTATGGCCGCTAATTATGAGTTATAAAAGAGATAATAAAAAAACAACAATAAAAAGAATGTAGCCTATGCCCCTAATATGCCTACACAAAACATTTGATTAATTTCGTAGAGCAATGTGAATAGAACATATGATAAACGGAAGAGATGGGGGCTGAAGGGACAATGATCTGATAGTGTGAAAACCAAGTGTAATAAGTAATTGAATCTTGTCATTGGACTGGAATTAATATAGCACATTTAATTTTGATTACAACTGCTATAGGTCTTAAAGACTTAGTTATAATTGAATATATATTTTTTAATGACGGCATACCATTTGTTAGGTTGGAATAAACCTATAAATTAATTACTTTCTGCCACATTACGATTTTTATATACATATAACGTAATTGTAAAAAACCAAAACAAGTACCCGTCAGCCCACAACTTTATAACAATTATTTTGACAGTTTCTAAATTGTGTTTCCGAAAAATAACTACGAAAGAAATTTAAAACCATCTTCAACCGTGGATTATTTTCTTACATTTTTGTAATCCCTTCTCTTCAGATGTCCACAGTAATTAATCTTTTAATATGAAGAGTATTAATGAAGCCTCCTAACCAAGTGATTCACTTATTAATATCTTGAGGTTAAGTAGCGACATTAAATATGTAATTCAGGCTTAATTATCAATTAATTATTGATAAGAAAAGTAAAAAATAATAATAATGATGGAAACGTAGTATAATATTAAAATAAAAACGGCAAACAAATTTTATAACCTACAGAAGTAGGTTTGACGATCATTTTAAATACTTTGTCGATCTCTTCTCTTTACTTATAGATAGATAATTTTGTGCAGTATTTGTACAATCTCGGTTGTTCTAATGATTACAGCTATCGTCTTGCGTACAAAAAGATCCTTGTTCATTACCGTAAGAGGCTTAAAAATTATGGTGTTGACCCAGCATACTGGGGGAGGAACCACGATTAATTTCAAAACCTGGTTAGAAACTCTATGTGCTGACCACACAACAGTCGAAAAGCCGTTAGCAGAGTCCACTATGGGCTGCTTCGATAAAGATTATTTTTATTTTATGTCAAAATCGTCAACCAAACCAAAATAAAATAGAATTTAGTTTTATCACACGTTACTTAGTCGCAGTGTAGCCTTTGTTCTTTTATTCTTATTTTGTACTACGTTTTCATTTATCGAAAACCATTAGAAGTGGTGCAAGTAGTGACTAATCACAGTGATTTAATAAAGTGATAACAGTTAAGTTATATATAGTGCTATAAATGACTTGATCACTTAGCTGATTTGGTATGTCAGTTGTAGTGATGAAACAAATCGTATAGTCAAGTTGAAAGTAGTGATTGTTACTGACTAATAACGGTGATTATAATAGATGATAACAGTGATTTTGGTAAATTTATATTACTTAAATTTAAACCGTTATTTAGTTTAAAATAGGTTAATGTAGAAAAATGTACTGTTTACTTTTTTTATAAAATAGTTTTTTTGAAAATTTCGCCACTTTTTATCTGTTGAATAGAAAATTAAACCAAAGTCGGAATAGACAAAGTTAACAGGAAATAAATCTTGCTGCTTTTCTTTCAGTAGAATTTCAATTTATTATAAAAATCCTTTGCAAATCCTTTCCTTGACATGTGTACAATATGTGCAGGAAGACTCCTTATACAATCATTCACGGAATGAAAATACGATAATTTCATTTCATGATTTTTGTATATCCGACCGAGTTAATATAAATATAAAGATCGCCATTTTGAAAATGAATTATTGTAGGATAACATATGTCCTAGATAAGATAAAACTACGAAAAACTTCTTTAAACGGTTGCTATCTAAATTTTTGCCATTTATTTGAGTCAAGGACTAAGTAAACATCTGTTAAAGTTGATAATTATAGTATATCCCTCGTAAAAGCGGCCCCTATAACAATGATGTACTGCTTTCCGCTTGGAACGACGTTGAACTTGAATAACTTGGTCACTTAACTGGTAATGATGGAACGAATTTTACTGTAACAGTGAGTGTAGCAGTTGCTACTAACTAATCACAACGTTTTGAAAAGATGATAATAGTGATTTAAGTGATTAGCAAATGTGACTTTCTTAATATATGACGATTGTAATTCTTAAAATAAAACAAGTGATTGTGATTACGTGCTATAAATGCACAATCATAATTTCTTCAAGCAATAGTGATTAAAAATCAGTAATAGTGTTTCTTTTTCCAACAGGTTTGACACATTTCTAATCAATCAGTCAGGTGTAGGTTATTTTAGGTTAGGGAGCATTCACAGAGGAGCACGCTGTAAAGTAAAGATTTGTGGCTGCCTCGTTCGGCGGATTTATATTTATGTCGCTTTACCTTTGGTAAATAAATATCTTAAAATGTTTGACGAATTTGTAATAAAATATTCGCAGAATTAGTGAAAGTCATGGACTTATGTTATCACACGTGAGAGAAATGCACTGGTGCAAGAAGACTGGAAACCTCGTATAAATTGTGTAATTCTGAAAACGAAATTACATTTAACGAGTTTTATTTGACAAATTTAATTTTTATCACATTTTTGTGTGTCTAATATGTAGATTTGTTCTTAAATAAGATATGGGCCGCTTTTAACTGGGACATACTATATTTCCAGTAAGTTTCAGATGCCAAAATGTATGTGTATGAAAATCTTGTGGATTAAATTTGATTAATATCCTCCGTTATAATTTTTATTTCATTCCAATATTATTGTACACAAGTTTTGAGTGTATTGTGTTGGATTTTCATTTTTTTCCTTCTTTATTCTCTATAAAATAAGAAGCAGTAAGTTGGGCGGTGTAATATATTTTAAATTGAAATAAATGATCATTGCCGTAAGAAATAATCTGAGAGAAGATTGCGTAGGGTGTCTGACCAAAACGTTAGAGTCCTGAGCTGCGAGAAAACGGGGGGGGGGGGGAGGGGGGTAATATGACTTCAAACGACTGCAGGTGATTGCGATTCTGTTTTAATTTTGTGTAAGGGACACAAGAAAACATCGCGTTCTATAAAGTAGTTTTATTGTCCTTGGGCAAAATGTCTGGAATATATTTGTAGAAAGATGTTTGATCAGGAATTGGATAACTTCGTACTACAGCTGTGTATATGTGTTACGGATACAGGATGTTTAAAATAATTAAAAAATAAATAAATTTTAAATGTAAGTATAATATTATTTTTAGATTTTCAAATACATTGGTTTCTTTAATGAAAAATATTAAAACAAAATTATATTGAGATATGGAGAGCTTAATTTTTTTAAATTGAAGTTTTGTTAACTCAGTAATAGTACAGATTTATTTTTTCTTTTTTGAAGACGTTAAACCTATTGGTCATCATCAATTTATAAAAAAAAAAGTTTAAAAGAACATAAAATAAAAACTCCTAAAGCTCTAATACTCTAATAGTGTCAGGGTTGGAAGAGAACAAGATCTGATGAATAGAGATCTAATAGGAAAGATGAAATGAGGGATCTAACCAAAGACGAAGTAAAAAATGTGGAGACCCAGAGATCTAAGGTCCTTCGGTATTGTCACTCCCGTACTCACTATAATGAGGCCTGTTCTTTATAGAAACTCATACAACCAAAGATAAAACATAATTGCTTGTGTTATGAATTGGAACAAATGAAACTTTGTACAGAGTGTTCGACAATTCATGAAACAAAGTTATAATTTGGTTTATATTTCAACAAAGCACATGTGAACATTAATATCCGATATTTCATTATGTTATGTTTTATTTGATTTCATCTCTATACCTTGTAAGAAATGTAGGTCTACAGACCTACCCAAACAGTTATAGCTCTAAGGTTGTTCGACCCAGAGATTTCGTGATCAGTCAGTGAGTTTTGACTTTTATATGTAGAGATTATAAGACTTTTAAAAGGAGCCTTAGACAACTACTATTGTCTGGGTCGTTTTATTTGGTGGAGGAGTTTTTGCACCGTTTTCGCTTGAACGTTGGGTAAATAGATGTGATCTCTTGTAGAAGACTCCAATATTATATTATATCTTGGAATGAGAGGCGGTAACCAATGTTTTTCATTTAAAAAAATGAATTATGGTTTATTGATTTTTAGATTGTAGGTTTTTCAATTGATGTTTCCTAATTGGAGGGGGAAAAAAAGGAGAAGATTATATATATTATACTCAGTGTAGGCCTACTTATTAAGTGTACTGTATTCTCTCTAGGGCTTTTTTATTGCATTGTCTGACTACTGTATTTTGATTTAGTGTATAACAATTTGAATGTTAATATTAATGATTGTTGTGTTTGTGTTTGTTTTTTGTGTTTAAATTTTACTTGTTTATTGACACGTATCTTACGCAAAAATGTATCTTTTGTCTACAAGATAGATAAATGAAACGAAATTGAAATTCAGAAAAAAATCTAAGTGAAAACGTCAAAATCTCGGGAATTTCAAATAGTTTTTGTTTATATTTCGTATGTTGTTTACTTATAATATGTTTAATTAATTAGAAATATTCCTTTAAAGACAAATAACGAAGTTATTGTCAAAAATGTAATTTCAAATCATGCCAATTCACCAACACAAGTGTAACGAGAGGAGACTCTCACATATCTATAGCTTTGAGGTCTGCCAATAAACTGACACGAGCGAAGCGAGTGTAAATATTTTCAATATATCTATACCTAAGAAGGGACTGACCGAAGTTAAAAATCAGTAATAAACCCAACTACGAAGTTCAGAAAACCTGTATAATTGTTTTAAACAAACCCTACAGGATAGATAAAACCCCTTAATCTATCAATACAATTGAACGTTTCCTTCAAATCCATAGAAACAAACTGTTGGGCTTTGTTAGAGCATTAGCTTTTATTACATTTTATAATCTGGTACCATGATGGTAAATTGACTTTTTTTCTAAAGAAAGTCAAGTAAGTTTTTGAACATACTAAATAAATATTTAGTTTGGGAAAAGTCGTGCATTATAAATTAGACTTCAGAAAACTCCATTACAGACAAGTTTAAATTTAAGTGTATTTGAATTAGTTTTATACAAGTGGAATGATTAATTTGAAGAAGTGAAACCATTCATGCATACACAACTATACAACTTAATCAACACGTGCTCTGTTCTTTAATACTTTAGAGTCAATAATAGGAATTAATTAAATTTGATGTGTCATTATGTTGGTATTGTTATTCAATTGTTCTAGTTTTAAGAATAACAGTTATTGGTTGTGAAAAAATTACTCTTTTTTATTTTTTCAATTACGCTTAGTATATAAAGAAAGTAATATGGTTGGTTAAAAGATCGTGTCGAGTTTTTTGCAGTTAAATGCATTTTGAGTTTTTTCCTGTGTACGATTTTTTTTTTGGTAATGATGTCTACCTGTCGTATCTAGAGTGCTCTGCAGTCCAAAGGCGATCAAATTTGGTTTCTTGACATGCAGCGAAAAGTAGCACTTGGTGTAATCATAAGGCTGGTCAATTAATTAAACAGGGATTTAATATAATCTCTAAGATTGCTAATAGTAAGGTAAACACGTTACATTACCGACAGTTGGAATCTTTCGTGCAAATGGTTACTCTTAACTGTTCTCCCAACATCAACCTAAATAATAACACACGTCACCTTTGATAAAGATTAATACAAAATACAAGTTACACCATTGCACATTATGCTTTATAATTTGAGAGCAAATGGCGGTCGATTGCGTTACATGGCTTTGGTTTATACTCGTAATAAAATCATTATTTCGGCAAATTCGCGTGTGTTCTTCGTTAAGAAGGCACTTCGGGGTTATTCTATAAAGAGGTTAGACGATCATTTTCGGGAGAAACAACGAAAACTACGCAAACACTAGTTACGAAAAACACAAATGGTATCTCTCATTTCTTGCAGCATATTGTGTAAATCAGGTCGTTTTTCAGCTTCAAACAGAGTCTGAACATGCGCGGTTTGTTCGCAAAACAGGCTTTTTGGCTCTAGATCATATTATCAGACAGAAATGATTTGCAGTAGAATACCCATAAAAAATGTATAAAATTATGTCTTTATCAAAATTGGCTCTATCGATTTTTATGAAAAGTTACTCAATTGTCTCTAAACCGACTCTAGTAAAAAAAAACATTGATCCCCAGTTTAACAAAAATATCGGTTTTTGATTTATTGTTTAAAAGACTTAATGCTATGTTAAAATACGTAATATCTCAAAATCGGCTCTACCGATTTCGTTAATAATCAAATGGAATGTGAAGGAAAAAAGAAAACCCAAGTGAAAAACCAAAACAGTTTAAAAATAACTGACTATAAACAAAAACTTAACATTGAAATCTCAATTTTATTAGAATACAGTTTAAGCTGTACATGCTTTTTTATAGAACAAGCAAACCAAGTTTTCGCCCTTTTTGATATATATAAGATTCATTTTCCACTGAGTGCAATAACAATATCTTTTTCGTATTTGTCAAGTGACTTTGTTTACGATTCGGGCGCGTTTCGAAGTATCTGCTCCATCTTCAGGGTCATCACTCTACGGAGGTGACAATAAATTAAAAATTATAAATTCAATAAATTATTAAAATTCAAAAATCATATACATGATTTTTGAAATTATGACGCGACACGAGGAGCGCGCACAGATTGGCTGACCTTTTTGTCGTCCTTGGACAGTCTATGTGGTGCGCAACTTAAATGTCGCATCATAAAATTTTCAGGTTTTTATATTTTAATAATATATTGGACGACCTTAGTAGAACGATATTGTTACATATATATTTTCAAAGACGGCGTCAATTAATATTGACTTTGAATATATATTCACTTTTGAATTTCATCTTACAGAAATGACAAATTTAATGACGATTAATTTTAGCTCGT